>JAQGCB010002214.1:0-12106 GCA_034698835.1 Protaphorura tricampata | reverse complement strand
ACTGAAGGATCGACCAAGCGAGAGATTCAACATCGTGAATGACCATTTTTTGAAACTCATCAAATACAATAGGCATATAAGGGACAGAACCTTCCATCCAAAATAAAGTTTTCCATTTTGTTTCTCCCTCTCCCATCAAAGCGTTTACTTTGGTCATAACCTTAGGATATCAGAGTGGATTTGAGCAAATCTTCAGGATTTGTTCTGAGTTTTACGTACTTACCGTGGTTACTCCTGATACTATCTCGTGTTCTTGTTTCAAATTTTGAGAATGCACAATCTCTTCATACTTTGCATCATACCATTCCAAAATTGACATTCGAAGTGAAGCGTTTACAAGCCAGTCAATCCTTGATACAGCTGCTTCACTTTTATACCTTGCTAAAATACTGCGGCAGTGCTTGATAGATTTCAGAGCTTCATGAACTCGATCTTGAGTTTCTCTTAAGTGATTTCGAATGATTGGGCACAATTTCTCAATGCAAAGAACAACCATGGATGTTTCTAATTCAGAATTTCTGTGGTGCTCAGATTCCTCCTGGTAAATTCTTGTCAATACATTATCGAGCTCTGCGAGTCGAGGTCCCACACCGTAAAGCCCAAGATGATGTTTTGCGTACGCGTTCCAACGAATTATTGCCTGTGCAAGTAGATAAAACATATCTCAGACATTTCGGTATGATGTGGTCAATGATTACGAAATACTTTCATTACCTGTGCGGCTTCACTCAAACCAGTCTGGAGTCCATATTGAAATAACAAACATGTTGCAGCCGTAGGAATATCACCATTCCATTGATCACCATGTTTTTCATATTCATCTTCCAAGATGTAATCCCAAAGTCTCGCAAGCATAACCTTTGGTTCCGCGTACTCCTCCTTTAAATAACGATGGATTACATTCATGTTTAAAAGTATGAAAGTGTGCCAAGTACCAAAAAGACTTACAAAATGTTTTCCGTGACGGTAAGCATGAGTCAGCCATATTTGCAGTAGAATTCTTCCCACCGCATCATCCCCTCGATGTGATTTTCCAGTTAAATTGAACCACCTCTCTTGCCCGTCCGCAGGAATCTGGGAATTTATAAACCGATGAAAAAACTAAATGAATTTCATCAATCTCATTGCGTTTTATAAAAATTGGGAGCATACAACATACATCCTGAATTTTCAGAGTAACTTTTCCAAGAAAATCGTCTCGTTTTCCCAGATAAAAAGCATCTACTAATTCTTCCCTTCCTTCTTCAACAGCACGAGCTCTATTTGCATCTTTCGCATTTTTAATAGCTCTTAACACAGATTTTTCGTCATCGTGATCCCAAACCTTGGAGTAAATACAAAATCGTAGGAATGAATACGAAACGATTGGAGATTGTTCCAATTAAGCTATATCTGTCTGATTATACCTCTACAGTTAGTGTGTCGATACTTGGGCGTAGCGCTATACATTGAAAACGTTGCTCCCAAATCGGATTCGCCGTTTGAAGTTGAATGGAAGTGCGAACATGAGGTGGAAGTGTGGTGTACACTTGACCAAGTCTTTTTTCCGCCAATGGTCTGACACGATCTTTTGTTGGATAACTAGAACGTCTAGGTTTGAGAGGGGATCCGATATTGATTGATTTCCAATCTTTCCTATCCAACTGAAAAACAACAGTCTATCTCCCTATTAATACTTACACAGACACACTGTTGGGTGTTGAACATTAGACAAAATCTCACCGAGTCCATTGTTTCCAATCCAACAAAACAATATGTGTCAGAGAGTGACTCATTAGTTCTTCCAGTAAGTCGTTCCGCACGTTTGACCATAGTATTTACCACTGTTAAAGGAAACGCTTCCCCTCTGATGTGCTCAAGAACAGCTACTTGTTCCTGAAATACACATTAAGAGTTATGGACATCTCTATATAATACTATCTTGAGGAGACAAATAAATTTGGATACCTGTTCATCGGTACTGAAAGTTACAAGACTGTATACAGAAAGATCCTCCTGATTGGACGGATACCGATTTGTCGGACTACCAAGCATATGGATACTCGTATACATGGCTTCTTTGAAGAGCATGTGTCGAGTTATAAGTGGTTCACTTTTGGGTTTCGGGCCTAATACTGTTTCAAAAGAATTGGATGGAGCGGCCTTAATGTTCAAATTCTCTCTCTGTGGATCTGTGTTTGGTTTAGTTGGCATTACTTCGTATACAGGTTCTACATGATCATGATCATGTGGAACAACCACTACTGAATTCCCCTTTCGATTCGGAAGTGACCTTGCTCGTAATCTTTGTTCAGGTACGGATAATCGACGAATTTCATCGGCCGACGATACGGGATGTTCAATGTCACTTTCATCTCTGTCACCCAGGCTAGATTTTTTCCGGGGATTTGTTAACGGATCTTCTTCATTAATGCCACTGCCAGGAAAATCTATATCTTGATGCCTGCTTGTATAATCCTTGAGTGAATCTTCTCTCCAGGAAACTTCCCTCCCAGATTTACGCCTCTCCCCCATTGTTTACCAAAGTTCCAAAGTAAAATACTTGTAGTTAAAATAGTTAAAAAATATTAATTAATAGTTTACCGGTTGTAAATAGAAATTCCTAATATTTAAAAAAAATCGTTCAACAGGCGTCCTAATTCGCACGGTTTCGTAGGGGAGCAGTGTGTATTGTGTACATCATAAAAAATTAAGTTTTTTTTACAAATAAAACAATTAACCATCTCCTCGGTAATATTCCATGATCACATCCAACCTTTCAACCTACTGTGCGAAAAACTAACTCGGTGTTAATTTTGATTTAAATGCATAAAAGATAAACAATTCTGTATTCCTTCCTTAATAAATAATCAAAGTAATTATTGCCCAATTAGATTTCCATTTATTCGAATAAGCTTACTATGTTTAAGAAATATTTGTGTAAGAGTATTCACTGTGAATTAATGTAGTTAGGCAATTCAATTATGTTCACAATATAGGAAGGATAAAGTCCTTTATAGTGCATCTTTTACTTGGTTCGTCTAATGGCTTTTCGAATTCGTCGAGGAGTCGCCGCACCACCGCCATGACTTGGAGTCCTATCGAACAAAAATTCAAGTGTTAGATTCATAAACAGGGTAGGAATCTATTATCGTGACCCACGAAAACAAAATAATATTGGATAAAATACGTACGACTGAAAATTATATGGATTTGAAGCCGAAGCGTCCCAAGCTGGAGGTGCACCAAAATTCGTATTAGGAGTGAGGCTGAACGCGGGTGGAACGAACCCTGTGTTCTGTTGTACAGGCGCTTGCATTCTACAAAATAATAAAGTGTCACGTTAAAGTCCTCAGTCTCTCTGTCTCTATTTGATATAATAATTGTTCACAAGTTTTGGAAAAATAATTTTAATAAAATGTGCTTACGCGGCTTGCCCGAAGGTGAATCCCGTCTGGGCTGGAGTCTGCATCTGTCCTGGTGCCAACGAACCAAACACTGGGGGTGGAGCATTGGACTGGCTATTTATTCCAAAATTAAAGCTGCCGGATAATGGTGGTGGGTTAGTTGTGGCCGAAGCCGAGCCAAATTGAAAAACTCCAGGTGTCGGGATAGGTGGTTGAATTGATGATGTTGTAGTCGGAGTGGGTGTCGGGAAAGCAAAACTGGACGTTGTAGGTAATTGGGTCGCGGGAGTCGAGACTGATGGAGCTGTTGTTGTACCATCCGACTTGTTCATATTTCCAAATCCAGGCTGCTTCAAGGCATCGAGAACACTGCCAGTCTTGAGACCAAAGCTAGGAGCTGGAGTCGGAGTTTCAGTTCCAGAAGCCCGTAATTTCAATTTTGGTTCAGATGACCCAGTAAAGTTGAATCCACTGCTGCTATTCGACCCTGTCTCTGAACTTTCATCAGCCTTTCGCTTCGTTGCTTCTCCAGACGAAAGTGTAGAATCAAACTTAAATCCCGCCGATGCCGCAGCTGGAGCTGGAGTTGATGTTGCGATTGGCGGGCCAAAAACGAATCCAGTTGACGAGATTGTTGTTACTGGTTGAGGAATTGCAGAAGGTTGTGGCTGTAATGTACTGGGCTTGAAGGTAGACTCTGGTTCGGATTTCTCTTTATTTGGATTGTTCGGGTCAATTCCATAAAATGGTGGGAATGTATACTTCTCGTATTGGCTACCGGTTTGAGATTTGGGTAATTGTGCCACTGATCGTGGCTTTGATCCTCCACACCCTGTATCATTGTATCAAGTACTCGTAATATTATTTTCCGACCACTAGAAAATTAAATATGCTTTCTGAACAACGAACAAACCTGAACACCGCTCATTACTTCCTCCATTCATGGCTGTACATAAACTACATGACCACGTCGTATTCGACGGTATAGGTTTGGCTACATCAGGTTGTGATGCAGGTATCTGGGGAGTTGCAAAAGCAAATTTTGTGAATGGGTTTGGCTTGGCAGGTTCGACCGGAGCCTCCAACGACATTTCATCCTCTGGTTTCAAACCGAAAACCATTTTTGGTCTGTCTCTATAGAAAAATCATTCAACAATTAATATTTTGTAATAAGTTGTCAATTTAATAATTTAAATATGTAATCTCAAAATTACTTTGTCGGAATGATGGATGCCTGCGTGGCACTTGTGGATGGGGGCGGCATAGTGGATGATGTGGATGTAGTACTTCCAAATACCGGAGGTTTAGACTGTGTAACTGAAGACGGTACAATATTATCACTTTTCGTAGTGGACTGCGGTTTTCCCGCCGGTTGTGGCTCCTGACAGCACACACATTTAGACTGTGACTTTTTATTCATCACCATACAGCTCGGACACTCCCATCTGGAACAGAAAGAAGATTATAGTATATAGACTCAAGCATACTTTGAAGCAAAGTAAGGCTTACACTTCTTCCTTGGCTGATTTCTTGGCGAAATCAAGTACATCCGACTGCATCGAGCCGGAATCTTTCGATTTGTCCTCCGTTTTATCAGAGGAATGATTACTTCCAAATCCAAATGTAATTGGTGGAGGGGCATTTGGTGCATTCACCCCAAAAGAAAAAGTAGACGTAGTTGGTTGTGCTGTATTCGTTGAGGTATCTCCAGATGTTGAACTAAACCCCATTTTAAAATTTGTTAACAATTGGCTAGGGTTAGATTTAGCTGACTCCTCTCCAAACTTGAAAGAAGAGGCGACAGTTGTAGTCTTGCTTGGAGCTGTTGAACTGCGTTGGAACCCAAAGACAAATGGTGACGAATTAGCAGGCTGACTGCTGCTGGTGGTGGTGGGTGCAGGCTTAGATTTTATATGTGGATTTGGCGTTTCACAGCATGGGCAAGAGGCTACACTGATCCCTGAAAAAACCATGCAGTTCGGACATTCCCACCTAAGAGAAAGAGAATAGAAAAACCATTCAGGTTTCCGTCTCACATTGTATTACGAAAACAAATTACTTTTGCGTTGAAGAAGTCAAAGTGGTTGGAGGATTCGTTACGGCTTTAATCTCAACGTTCGCAGTATTATCCGACTGTCTAGTGACTTTATCAGGTGCTTTTATGTACGGATTCCCATCCTCGTCTTCAGAGGAAGAGTCAGAAGAATCATCGTCTATCTTGTCCTTGGCTGTATATTTGTCCAATGACCATCCCTCAAATTTAACATTGGTGAGATTAATTTTTCCACATGAGTCAAATAATTCCTTGGAAGTAGATTCTGGTAATCCATGGTCTTCAGCATTGCGACCGCTACCGCCACCAGTCCGCTTATCCGACTCAGTGTTGACATTTGCCATAGGAGGAAAAATTTCGGCAATAAGTGACCTATAGTAAAATTGGGATAAATAATAATTAATGAATATATTATAAATTACATAAATTTGTAAATCGCGAAATGTCTGTATGGGTTACGGCCGAATTGGACAATAAACAACTTTTGATTTGATTGATATAAATTACATAACAAAACTGCTCTGATTACATTTCTTGACAATCTGTAATTCCTGATAATTAGTATAATCTTCAGCAAATTCGGATTGAAATATCAAATGCCTACTCTTGCTTACATACCGCGTGCTTACTAATACGATATGTTTATTATTATTTAACCATTAGTGTATATCTATTTTTGAACTTACTGAGTGTCGATCTGTGATGAACTATTTGGTTGCACTGCCACTAGTTTAGGGAGATCTGCTGGTAACATAATACTTTTGCAAGGTGTCAGCGTAGTATCAAATGATCTATTAATTGGTGGACCACTTCTCTCTCGTCGTAAGACGGGGAACTCCGGTTTTAAGGATTCTGGAATTAAATTCAATAATACAAAATCAGATAAAAAATCCTAAAGGTCTCTTGACTGGCCTTGACTTTTACTATTGCCCTTTCCCCATAAAATTCAAATGATATTTTATTTATTATAAACTTACTGAGTGAGTCAATTGGACTTTTCTTGATGTCAACCACCGGTGTTGAGCAGTTGGCTAATGTTTGAATGATTCTCTCAGCGGTAGAAGTTAAATTGATATTCGGTGTTTCCTAAAAAACAACAAATTATAATTAAAATAAAATGAGAGAACTTCTTATACGTTGCACGACAAACGGTCATGGCACGTAAGAGTAATTTGACTAACGTTAGCTATTTTGGTGGCCCGGACCTGCATGGGCTTTCTGGCATACGGAGAATATCGGGAATCTTTGTCAAGAGCAGATGGTCTAGAGTAAGGACCTCGATGAGCCTTTAACGATGACTGAAAAATGAAATCAAAATAATATTTTTATACCACTAGCCAATCAATTAAGAAGTCTGCACAAAATCTGACGGACTTACGATTGAACGAATGGGTCCAAATGAACTTGATGTATTTCGTGGTACCGCAGAAAGGAAGCTTGAAGACGTCCTCATTGTTTGCTCTGAAAAATAATAGCCCCATTAATTCAAGCTACTCAGAGTTAGCACTAATTTGAAACGCCTCGACCGAATATACACAGTGATCAAATTCATCAAATTAATTATTGTTAAATTGACAAATGTATAAAATATAAAATAACGTTTACCACGAGAAGTGAGGTCATTGGATCCACGGGAAGCAGGATATTGTTGTCCGTCCATATTTTCACACGGTGGACAATTTACTAATCAATTTGATTTTTCGAGTTGAGAAAATTTTGAATTTATTTACTGAAATTTTGAAAAAAACGATATTTTCTGTCTGAAAAATTTTAGTTGGGTGATCGAAATCGAACATCGAACATGAGAAAATTGGTTTGAATAAAGCGGGTGTCTAAAGTTTGGAGTGGAGGAGCATTAGCATAGACTAAACACTATAGTATTTTAGTCTATGCTAATGCTCCTAAGGAGCAAGGAAACAGAGTTTTCTGGCGCTCTTAATTTTGGGTGCGATGAGAGAGCGGTTTATTGAAAAGTAAATTCATCGCCGAATCGAATCTTCCAAAAAAATCTTCAAGAAAATAATACTGACTTTGGTCGTATTGGTCGATTTATGATTGAAAAGTAGATTTCGTCAAAAAGTTAACTCAGTAAGAGTAAGAGTATTTATTTTCAAATGGCACTTTCTAGAGTCAGTGCATTCACGAGATTCTACAGCCAATCTACATCTACACCGGCGATTCTATGGGCTACGTACAAGCGCACTTTCGTCACCGCAGATTCGACTCAAGAATCGGGTAAAAATTAAAAATGATGCATTAAATGATGTAAAGATGTAATACGATAATTTCACGATTACATAGAATAAGATACTTTTTTTTATACCTTGCTTGTGTTTAAATCAGTAGTGAAGGCTACCCGACAATCAAGTGTTAAAGTGCAAATGCTAACCTAACGAAATTACGATATCCTGCCTGATATCTACTACTGACAATCATCAACCAACGAAACGGCATATGCCCATAATTCCTTGATATTTCATGATTGAACATCGTTTTCTTGGAATTTCACAGGTGATCGCGTCCAATACTCTGCCGGGCCACCTCCGTCGTTTAAGATTATGTCAACCGAGACCGAGTCGACATGGCGATCTTCTAGGATGGACTTCTCGAGCAATGTCTTATTTTCTTGTCTTGGTCCACTCAGACATTTGGAAATTGGTCTTCCACAATCAAGAATTATAGAGATGCCTTCAATAAAAAGGATTCCCCCTTATCCAACCCCTGAAGAATTGCCCCAGAAAAACATTCTGGATGATCCTTTGCCCATTTTAAACCGAATCATTGAAGCTCCGCTTCTACCAAATCAAGAAAAGAAACAGGCGGCTCGTCTTATTGTTATTCGCCGTATTAAAATGAATAAGCACAAGTTGAAGAAACTTCGCAAGAAAATGAAATACGTTTGGGCAAAAGCAAGACTTCGTCGAGAAACTTGGAGAGAAAAGACATTTTTGAATGAGAAAATGGCACAGATCAAAGCGGCTTGGAAATTCGACGCAAAGTCTCACGTTGCTCAACTCATTCGAAATGTGAGGGAGAATCGGGGTCCGGAACCGTGGATAAGAAAGGGTATGCCGGAGGCTTTCATAAAAGAGCAAATGAAAATTCGAGAAGAACTGAAAAAAAGAGAATTTCTCTCCATTCTAGATAAACGAACTCCAGACACAAAATAAAAACCATTGGGTAGAAATAGAAATAATAGTTTTTACTAAATTATAATCTAAGTATTTATGAATAAAATAAAGTGATACAACTCTAGTTGATTACAAAAATATTTCCAACTATAATATTTAATTATAAATTAGCAGAATTATACAAAACATCAAATGTGGCCGGTGTAATCGTCACTAACCCATTCCGGTACCCAACAGCTAGATACTTGCCCGTCGGACACCAGGCTACCTAAAGATATAATTCGATTTTAAAATTTTAGTTGGGGTTGAGATATGAATGAAAGGTTTGTCAATTTAAGATTTGGTAAAATATCTTGTGGAAACATTTCTTTATATCCGAATCTGAACGTAGTATTGAAGAAGAAGAATTAGTTTTTAATTTTTAGCGACTTACTTTATTTACCCGAACCAAGTGATAATACTTTATCAGGTTTTCGCCTTGTTGTGGGGATGGTTCTGGCTGCATCTGCGACTGACCTTGCACCTGTTTATAATTTGATTCAGATTCAATGAAATCAACAAAATCAACTCCAGAAATACGACAATACATATCAAATCCACTTACTCTCTCTTTCACAAAAGAAAGAATTACTTTAGGTTCCTGATCCGATTTCGTATTCGCTGTTCGATCATTTTCCCAATCCCCTGTCAGGGGCGTCACCGTCTCTTCGTCTAAATCTATTGTCGAGACATGTACCTAAGAATTAAGATAGGATGAGGTTTCGATGCAGATAGCAAATTTCAAGGGCAGCTTTGGGTAAAACGTAACTCACGACATTCTTTTTCCGTTTATTCCGGTCGAAGTCACAATCTCGCCAGAATGCATCAAAGTAAGTCACTGTAACTCTTCCATTTTCGGTTCCCTGGACGGTCATGCCTTCATAAAAATCGATACTCTGTGATCAAAATTGAACAATCGAACAATTATGTAAACATTAGTTTGTTACTCCTAGTTTTAGGATAAGCTTAGAAAGTTAGAACATCACCGTCAAGTTGTAATATTCGATGCAGTTGGGTCGTCCCTGGGAACTTCCGATTTGGTAAAATCTTACAAAGTTGTACTGAGAGCTGAGATTCCTGTAAAAATGTGACATTTGACTTATAGGAACATAGGAACTTTTCTATACTCTTCGCAATAATCTATATATTTCAAATTGGATAGCCTTACGAAACTGCAAGATCGGTGGAGACAGCCACATGTATCCATCCTCTAATCCAACAAGTATCAATGACCATACCAATTTTTTTTGCTTCCACTTCTAGTCTCAAATCTACATCCCAAGTTTTTAGATAGCGATCCATTGATGCTGTATAAACATAGCGTGGATTGCTAGGGTCAATGTGTATTCCCATTACTGGCCATTTATGACCGCAGAACAACCAGAATGGATAAAAAATCATGACAGGAACATCTCCATCTTTCCCTTCTGTTTTCAAGAGCTTGGACTTGGCTTCGAGATCAAAAATCGCTAGTAACCCGCTAGCATAACCGGTAACAAGATACCTAAATTGAAAATTATATCGTCAATAAAAGTTCATAAATATAGAATTGGAATGAGATGGGATGGGAAAGCTAGGGTTCTGTTATTTAATGTATTACCGATTTCCTTCATGCCAGTCAAATCGTGTGCATTGGCCTGTTGATTGTTTTGCAGCATCTGGAATGCAAAGAACGACTTCCGGAACTTTCCTGTACACTCGTACCCTGTATGAAAGAAAGGAAAGTATTAGTAATGATAATAAACTCTGATTTTGAAATAGGACATGAAGAATAACTTACTTGCTGCCGTCACGATGAACAAAATTAGGTTCAAGCTTGAAATCACTTCGATTGAGAGAAAGAATACGACACGTTGAATCCTCAAAAGCGCAACAAAGATAGCCAATACGATTTCCTTCATTCATCGTTGAAGTATCACTCTCCTGGAAGAAAGGGCTGCAAGAATTCGGCCAAAAATTTCCCCATTGTAAATGATTCACGTAGCCATAATCAAATCCCACGATCAAAGATAAGTTAAAATCCACAGTTGATGATTCAAAAATTGTCGGTTCTGTACAAGAAATATGAGTGTAAATCTGAACGGATGTGCGCCGCCTTCCAATATTTACGAGATCAGGGGTTTCCATAAAGTGTTTCATAGTAGCTACAGCCAAATAATCACCGCTAGGATGCCAAGCCATAGAAGTAACTGGTCCACCCGTATAAACTATACAGTTACAATCCACTGACTGGACAATTTCAGACTCAAACCACGCAAGTTGATGATAGTTAGAACATAAAATTTCAGTTTGCTCTCCACATTCAGATTTGATTGAAGCTTTAGTCTTAAATTCTACAGAATGTTCCATTCCAGGTAAATAGAGTCGAGCTGTCCCATCCCGTTGGACATCTTCTAATGAATTTTCCGATGGAATACAATCTCGTGTGAATGGATCTATTAAATTTCTTTCAGGTGTATCCCAGACATTGTGGTCTTCCACTGTATTCTCCAAGTAAACTAGGGCTTGAACAGCTATATCTGTTCGAGAGGAAAGTGCAGTTCGCATAGTTTGTTTGGTTGTAGAGACGGATCCTGTTGGATCTTCATTTTCTTCCCAAAATATGTCCATGGGTGGTTCGTAAAACCAATTTTCTCTTTTAATTTCAACAGAAGTTTCAGGATCATTGTCTGGTTCTTCTACGAGAACTGAAGGTACATGGGAGTCTTTCTTCTTTCCTTTGTTCTTACAGCGTCCCTTTGAGTTTAAATTTGAATCATCACCTTCACTATCAGACTTTTCTTCGTTCTTATCGCGAGCTCTATGAAATACATCAACGCGACATATAAGTTTTGAATTAAAAACCTGTAACACGATAACATCAACCATCTAATATCATTATTGGGTAATAATCCCAACAAATAGAAATAAATTACTTTTTCGTCGATTGTCGTTTCCGAGGACTCTTAAGCTTACTGGGGCTGGTTGTGGGTGTTGAAGGCGAAGGTGCATCAGATTTATCCTCAATTATTACCTGTGAATAATATGTCAGAATTAACAAAAACTCAAAATATTTCTAAAACCATCCCTGATTCCTAATTGGTTCTCAATTGAGGGAATCGGAATCTCCGGGTCCGCTTACTAAGTATTAATTTTTAGTCCGTAATAAGGAAAAGGAGACCCATAATATTTTCTTCTAATCAACAGAGCAAAGAATTCTTAATAAACTTTTTTATTATTAGCTAAAATTCTAAAACCGTACTGGAGACGCATGTTGTGTCTTCTTGTGCCAATTAAGATTCGGAAGGGTGAATTTCTGGAAGCAAATATCACATAGGAGCATACAGGCTTCGATTTCCTAAAGAAAAAGTGTAGCATTGATTAGGACTAGAGAGGTTTTAAAAATCCATATGATCAAAAGAAAAATATATAATTAGTATCCGACAAACCTCTCGTGTCTTGCCACAAATCTCCAGATGATACCCTAAGCCTAAAGCACTCATATAACGAGAATTACA
>JAQGCB010002213.1:0-12106 GCA_034698835.1 Protaphorura tricampata | reverse complement strand
GAATACAGTACTCTTTAGCTCCGACTCTCATAAAATTGAAAAATGCTATAAAAGCTTTCAAATTTTAATAATAAAGAACAGAAATTGTTTGTCAGTCCGCTCATGTTCTCAGAAAGAAAGTATAAAAATATAATTTATACTGGCGAGTCAAAGACCATATGATTTTGTACTCTTCTGGCATTGGCACCATGATGTTTCTACCACCCTTTAGTGTATCGTGTGAATAATTGTTTGACCTTCGTACTATATATTTGGTTAAGTCTAAAATGTCATTTGGTTTTAATTGTGACTGAAGGAAAATTGTTGTTGTATTCTCTTGAAACTTTGTAGTAAATGGGCAAAATCAACTCTAGTCCTCGTTCCACTCTTTGGAGTTCATTACATGATCTTTCTCTGGATGTCTTCTCACATGAATGAAAATGATGCAATTGAAGTCATTTGGCTTTTCTGTGACCAACTCTTTGCCTCATTCCAAGTTAGTGTGAATAAATGATTTTGTACAGATTCCTCCGGAGTAACTCCAGTGAATTATAGCCAATTCAATGTGTCCAAATTAGAGCCACAAAAGTGGTGCTTGTAAAGCCTCACTTCAATGTGTGTCGTCAAGCTCAGGATCAACTCGGAATGTGGGCAACCAAACGTACATAGTTTCGGCTAGAATAAAGCCTGACTTTAGATGATAAAGTTTCTATCCAGTTTTACTTTACGGTGACCAACTCGGAAATACTAGAACCTATGTAATTTCAAACCACAAAGAAAATATTTTCTGACATCTCAACACAAATGTAGGACAATCATGATAAATTTTGGAATCCCACTTTTTCAGAGAAATTTATTAAATTCCTAATCATACATGTTCAGAAGCTTACCGAAGTTTTGAAGCATTTCATTTCACACAAAGAAAAGTTGAATTTGGACGAATCTGGAATAGATACTGCCATTTTTAATAAATCCTTGCACAGCACAATAACCTAAATAAATCCCATTGAGAAACACATTGAAAAATGTAGTATTGTGGTCGATCAATGCCAAATCCACCAACGCCTGGAATTCATAGCCAAGATCATTTTCTCTAAATTCCAATCTAATTGCTTTTTCATCACAATTGAAGGGTTTTTTCGTGGCGATTCTCTACTGCTTGATCAATGGGGAAGTTCGATCAGAGTTGAGCAAAAAATGGAGTCAATGGAGGTCAGAGTCCGAGTCAAAAAATATATGGATGCCACTCAATCAAATATCATCAAAATTTTATCACAGGTTTGTTTGCGTTTTTTCTCTACAATGAATAACTTTTCCCATGAAATAATATATTTCTCATTCACCTGCTCAAGGTGACCAACCTGACCTATTATTTTATTCTGCACAAAACAATAATTTCTTTTAAATTAGACCCAAAGGATCCATTATAAGGTCATAGCTGCCATTCTTAACTCTAAATTACTGACTACCTTCACTGCATTCTTGTAAATATTTATCACCTGTAGACATTCTACTCAAAACATTTGTTTCAGCAATACATTTGACTGTCAGAGTCTCGTTGAAGTAAAATGTTGTCTCATATTTCATACATGAGGTGCAGCAGTAACATTTTGTGAAGTATAACCCTACAATCCAAACTTGAGGAAAATCTCAAATACTACTACTACTACTCTCTCGGGTCCGATTCTATATATGTGTTGGCAAGGCACGGCATAAAGGATTTTTCACATATGTAAGAGAAGGACGGGACGGGGTCTTTGAGAACCACACAAAATATGAATCTCCAAAGGAGAAACTGGGAAAGCACTCTCATTTCTCATTTCTTACAACTTTGAAGGCTCTTATTTTATCATCCAAGAGTTTCAGAGACATAAGAACTGAGACTACTTCATGTGTGCTGTTTGTTGTAAATAAGAGTCCTCTGAAACTCCCTGACTGTTTCGACCCGTCACCAGTTGTTTCAGAGAAGAAAGAAACAATGGACTCCGTTGTACTTCATCGTTTAAACCATACATAGTTTTTCACTCTCCCGATCGCCGTGAGACATCAAAGTTGCCTAAAACTGCGAGGGACACGGAAGAGGTCTTTTAGAAAAATGCTATTGGCTGAATTTTTAATACGTTGTACAAGTTTACAAATCACAATTTGAAATGTCATTTGTACTGACCCCTAAGTACAAGACTAGGGTTAGGAATACAGGATACTCTACAGTAGTAGTACGAAGGTCCTGTTCCGACAATTTAGGAAATTCCAACTTTTGGATGCTTGACTAATTTAAAAATGCTGGATTTGTTAATTAAAAAATTGTTAATTTACAGGTCCACTCATGAGGATTTAATGGCTCACAATGGATCTGAGCGCCCACAAAGTAATTGTTGTCACAATCCTTGTGGCAAGAGTGGGAGGAATAGTCAAAAAGAGAAAAGTGGACGAGAGGGTGGCGGAAGTCCACAATTTATTACTCAAACGGAAGATCATCAATTGACCAATACAGTGATGTTGAGTGATTCCCCACTCTCAAATTTCCATGACGTGTGTTTACATACAACAGATTCTCCAAAATATCCGGGGACTACTCTAAATAATTTACTTCCTGAATCTCATAAAGGCAACTTTTACTCTTGTGATCAACCCCAAAGTCGGAGTCCACCGACGAAGGCTGTGAACAGTAACTCGATATGTTAAGGGGAAAAAGAGAAAGTGAAGAGAGAAAGTAAAAGCTACTTGATTATGTTTGTTATTTTTACAAAGGGGTCGTCTGATTAGATCAGTTAACTCTCAAATCAGATATCACGCACTGCACAGGTATCTGATCTCATTTGCTCGAACCGGCTTTTTTGGACATGGAATTATCTTATCCGAAATTCTCTGATCCGAGGCTGATCTGATCTGATCCACTCATTCACCGGCATCATCAAACTTTCACCAACTTTCCCCAGCCGTGTCGTTCGTGATTCGTCTACTTGTACCTGCACGTTCGCGTTCTTATATAGGGTGGCCCAAAAGTAACCGGCAAAAGTTAGTTATTTTTGAGCCACCCAAAATGCATTGTATTTTTAAATCACAAAATATTTAATGTGCATCCTTTCAACCTTAACCGCCTTCTACGTACCTTTACTTTTACGAGCACAACATGATATATACATATTATAATCATGCACTTATTTTTTAAACCTGTTATTTCCATGTATTTTTCGGTGGGTGTAAAAGAAAGGTATAGTTGTAAGTGACTCTCGTGCGTCTATACTTGTAGTTGTAGTTGGTATTCATTAATTAAATACTTCTGTATCCATTAAGCCTAAAACTCATTAAATTTTACTAATGAATGGTAGCTGTAGACATGCATAACTTGAGCTCTTGTTCTCAATTATGCACTGGGGAAACGTAACACTTAGTCATTAGATTTTAAGAGTCAGGAGATGTAACAATGTATAAGTTGCTAGATTTTAGATGTTACATTTGTATATGTACGATATAAATGAGGCTCACCGAGAGTACTAGAACTTCTCAGGAGGCTAAAAGTTGATCAATTTGAATAATCACTCACTCACAAGTACCTATATGTATGTACGTCGTATTACCCTTAAGGCTGGTATTCTGATTCTCTTAAGACGTTAGACATTTCCACACTAATCGTTTGTAGAATCTCAGAATGTAATTGACGATATAATCCTAATGAGTACATTAATTTATTTTGAGAGTTTCTCGAGGACTATTTTCCCTGGTGTCAAAAGTAAGTTTGTAAGAGAGATAGAATTATAGCACCCAAAATTTGGCCAAACTGACAATTACGTATTTCCAGTAAGCGAGTACCGATATATGATTTACTATGAATTACATTTTTACTCATCCAAGTACGACCTACTATATCCCCTCTGTGATTGACGTAAACGTAATGGCTGTTATTAGTGTTTATTTGTGTCTAATTAAGATGCATATTTAATGTTATAAATTCTTCTAGATAAGAATTCAATTCCTTATAGAAATATTTACATTATGTTATGTGTTATAACTCTTGATTTTATTGATTGACAAACGTGAATTGTATTTTATTATTTTCATTTGAATATGAAAATTAGGACGAATTGTACAATTTCTGCAAATTAAAATGTGTATTTAATTTCGTTTTAGAAATTACGAACCACCGTATTATTGTACTACATCTTTTGGAATTGACGTACCTAATTTTATTATATAAATTCAAAAATATGGTGTTTTGTCTCACTCTTTTGGAAGCGTCCCACCATGATTTTTTAGATTAAATTTACCGAAGTATATGAAAGCAATACGAAAGCACTTATCGGACAATGTATCTGCCAGCGGAACATTCACGTGTGCTTTGACACTCTTTTAGCTCTTGGCTTACATATGAATGAGGTTACTAGTCAGTTAGACACTTATGTATAGGCAATCTGGGCCTGTGGAAAATTAATTGATATCATTTGTATACGTTCGCGTCAAGTAAAATTAGAGTACGTGCGAGGCTATACAGGCAGGCTATCCAGGTATAATGGAAATCTCTGCACTGCACTGTCTGGATTGATTTAAATTAGTCCGACTTTCACCGAGAGTTACGATAGCAGATTGTAAAGTCAGAGTAGATATACATATATTTTAATTACCTTTCAAAAACTGAAGGGCAATTGGTTACGCACCGCAGCAGGTGTACGAGATTTTTGACAAGTAAATTCTGAAGCCGTAAAATTTCGGATAATACCCCCAGGGCTTTTAAACTAAAGTCCGACACATCATTAGATTTGTTTATACCTTGTTTTTGGTATTTTAAATTTGAAAACGAAGAAAGTTTCTATTACACCAAGCACGGATGTAACTGGAATATAACCGGTCTCCAATATTTTGTGCACAACTTGAATTGTGAATGACAGGGTGGTGATTGCATTCACTTTTCAGTTCCATTGCAAAATATTCTGTTCATGATATTATTCTGTTTAATCCGTGGGAGGTAGAATAACAAACAGAATAAAAATGTGACTAGAGTTTAAAATAAAATGGAAACTGGTGAAATTGAAATTGAAATTCACAATTTCAATTTCTATGTCGTATGTATTCAGTTCATCCATTCCAGAGCACCTTCGCTTACTTGTAGGCCATAAATAAATCGAACCGGTGGTCGGTTTGCCATATGCATTGACTTTTTTCGCTTTCACTCTCGAACAAGTGAAAGTGTAACTGTTGAGTGTGTAGTTGGACATTTAGGCAACTTTTCCTACAGAAAAGGCTGCTATACTGACTGGAGATGCGAATGCGAATGTGAATGTACTCAACCATGCAACATTAATCCGGGATTTTATTTCTGGAGAGAAAGTTGGAAGCACAAGGCAGAAGGAGATCCAATATCCAAAGTCAGTTCCAAAGACATTGGCTGGATATAGGGATGCCAAGAACAGCAACAGCAACTGCCGTGGCCGTGCCGTGCTTGACAGGATGAAATGTCATGCCGGCTTTACCTACGCAACACACACTTGTAGCTTTCTCTTACGAGGGAAATAGACAAGGTGATTAAATGGTATTTGTAATTTGGACTCTGCATTGAATTTTATTATTTCATTTTTAGTCCATGTGTACATTTCCCTTGTCAATCACGCGTTCATCCTCTCCTTGTTTTCTTCTGGTCTGCTCTGCGTGTGTATCGACGATTGAGCTTTCTCAGAAAGGAAAGTGGATTACATTTAAAGGAAAAGTTCTCTCCTACTTTATTCGAATTTTGTTTCGCAATGGTAATTTTTTTTTATAGTATTATTGGAAACTCAACAGGAGTGTATTCAATACATCAAACAGTTCGGAGTCCGGACCAGTCGTGCATACTTTGAGTCGGTTAGATTTCTGCAGAACAACCACCGAAAAAATGTTCAAAGAAAGTAATTGAATTTTATTCTGGTTGGCGTATAGTGTGTCCAGTTTAAAGGACCAGGAGATCCTAGATTTATTCAACTAAATTCTTTTGCAAATAAAGAAAGCGATAAATTGTCTCTAGAAATTACACCTTACGTTCGTTGTTTTAGAGTGGGCTCTGAAATAGCTATTTTTAACGTTTTATTAGAAACACGTGAAATTCCACTTGCGGTCAACGCGCATTGTAGATGAATCACAAACCGGGGGTAAAAATAGCTAGGAAATTGATACGGGCTGGGAATTCTAAAATTCATTTCTTTCACAAAATACAATTAAAATTAATTACAAGTTAAGACTCGTATCTAAAGTGCGTGGGACATTGGAGAAGGGAGAATGTTAAAGCAGAGCAGATAAGCAACAGAATCAGTCGACTAGTCAACATTTCAACTCAAAGAATCAAAATTGCTTTTCTTTTCAATACTACTTAACTACGACTTAAAACAGCTTTCACTTCATTTGTTTACTATTTTCGTCAACTTCACCGCAATGAGATGGTGGAGGGTGAGAAAAACTTCATTCAGCAAAAACAAATGTCTTATTGTCGTTCCTAGTAAACAAGTTTGTTTTTTGAGACAATCGTGCAAATGGAAGGCTTTATTTTTCTATATAACATGACTAAACTAACAATAAGTTTTCCACTCATTTCATTAATTATAAATTCGAATGTTAAGTGGCAAAAGTTTTAGTTCTTTCCGAGTCAGCCAACCACTCTGTTTTTTGAACGTGTTGAGATGCAGCATCCTTCGCCTTCTCAATCATCATATCCACAGTAAAAACTCCATCCTCTGATGAAAATGCACTTGCCTGAAAGAGTTTAACAAACATTATTATTACACAGTTAAATTGCTCGTGACATAAGTCGAACTCAGAATGCGAAACTAGTAACTAACCTGCCACGCAGCTCCTAATTTGGCGATTTCACGACCACTCATTCCTTTACAAAGTAATGCCACTTTGGTACAAGCATCGGAATAGTCAAACTCCCCAAGCTTGAGTCTTGATCCGCGCTTGTCAGCAACTTGAAGAATAAACTGATCAAAGTACAGCCTTACAAGACGATCCCTCTCATCTTTCCCAGGCAATATGAAGTGAACCATCTCATCGATTCTGTCATTGACGGCAAAATCCAACTGTTCAGGTGCATTCGATGCCAAAACCACCATAACTTTTTTGGACTGGAAATTCAAAACCATACATTTTTAATATTAGGCAAAGTTACCACTTACAAACGAGAGAGGAGTTTTCGTCGATTGAATCAGAATTTAAAATTCACGAAATCTTGGAAAACTTTTATTCATATGGCTAGTAAATGTTCTATTCTATTCAATGTTCTAGAAATTGCTCAGGGCGATTATAAAAAAGTCACAATTATTTACCTGTTCTCCAGTTCGATAGAGGAATGCATTGAGTGCACTTCTCATTTCTTCACTCATTTTTTCAGTACTCCTCTTTCGTAGAAAAGCATCAGCCTCATCTAGGAACAAAACTAAACCACGACGAGATGCGTGGGCCCAATCGAACACTTTATGAATAGCTGTTACTCCATCCTTCCCTAAAGGACCGACGTCTCCACCACTCAAGAGAGCGTAATCCATTCCAGAATGAGATGCTAATCGCTAAATTCATAAGTAAAAATCTATTTGTAACTTTTAGGACGTCATAGAACAAAGAACGATGAACGAGGTTTGCAAATTTTCTAAAAACACAAGGTAGAAATGAAATGTGTACCTTTGCAAAAAGTGTTTTTCCAGTTCCTGGAGGACCGTAGAACATGACATTCCTGTGACTACCCTTATTTTGTCTGGTATTTCTGGTAGCAATGGCCACATCTCTTAATCGCTCCTCAAGTTTTGGATGAAGAACAACACCTTCCAAAGCCTCCTCTGGTTTTGAGAAAAGTCTTTTGGTAGTGTTTATTGGATGTTGTAGGAATTCTAATGGTGAGAATCTCGAAGTTTCACGAACAAGAGCTGGCTTTCCCAGAATGGCTTCAAGTCGGCGAGCTGCTAGATATGTTGAATTTTTGGCCGTGTAAACGCCGACTGCTAAAAGAGTCAGTGCTCCAGCTGCTTGGACCATTTTATCCCAATCCGAAACGAATGACTGTAAACCTGCCCCAACGACAGACCCGATTGTCCTGAAAAAACGCACGAGAATGTCAAAACAAATAACCCCAATATTAGAAGTATGAATAGATTTAAAGTACGGATTTTTAAAAAATTGTCTTTTAAAATTACTTGATGGATTCTAGAGTTGTTACACGTGATTCTTGTGCTTTGACACGAAGTTGCTCCAGATAAATATCTCTATTTTCTCTTTCAACCTAAATGACGCATAAATAAATTAAAAATAAATAAAAATAAAAATAAAAAAATAATAAAAAATTCCTATGAAACCAGTGTGTATTCCAGTAATGGAATACAGGAAATGTTAAATATTCTATTCAAACCTTGGCTTTAATTTCTGCTTCTTCCTTTATTCGACCTTTTCGTTCTTGTTCTCTCATTTGTAGTTCTCTTTGAAAAGTCTGTTGTCTAATTTGTTCTTGTTTCGCGACAGATTCTTCTGTACGACGTAACTGTTCTTCAGCGGCATGTCGCTGTTGTTCGAGTTGATCCTGATATCTGAAAATTAATTTAGTAGTTTTAATAATAATTGAAATTAAGAGCTAAATTATAAAACTCCTGGTTTTCCCTGCAGAGTGGAAGGAACCTACCTTTTTCGCGCAAGCTGATCTTCATATTGTGCCTTTTGCTGCCCCAGTTTTGCTTCCTCTTGTAAAAGTTTTTTCCTCTCCTCCGCAGCTACTCGAACAGAGTCAAGTTTGGAAACTTCCGCATGGGCATTGAATTCAGCGATTTTGGCATCTAAATCCTTTTGCTTCGTACCCTCTTGTAGTTTTGCTAACTCAAGTGCCTGAAAAAAAAGAGTTATATCAATTACAATTGACGGATCATTTTTTTCCTTACCGGGGTGTAGACCGTGATCATTAATTTTAATGTCGTTCTCGTTAACATTTATAATAGCTAAAAACTAAGTAGTTTTTTGTTTACATGTAATACAGGCTGCAAACAGTTCAGAGATAACGTACGTCCCGTTTTGACTTTCCAACTGTGTTGCTGTTTACAGTGTTTAGAAACTTATAGTTTTAAGGAATTTTTCAATTTTTTCTGTCCGGTCATGATTCTGTTACATGGTTGCATCATGACCTCACCTCGTGGTAATGGTGATGATGCAATCCGACAATTCAAGATAAAATTGTACATTTTCTACGCTAAACCTTAGACGGATAAAAAACTAGTTAAAAAATAAATATGCATATTTGGCTGAAATCTCATTAAAATTTCCTTACCTCTTTGGCATGAGAAGATTTTTCCAATTCCCGGGCTGCTTGAGCCGCTCTTTCCAATGCACCCGAGTCGAACCGGTACGAAGACTCCCCACCTCGTCCTCCGCCGTTTCCCTTCTTTGGTGGCTCATTTTCACCACCGCCCCCGCCAACTGCTCCTCCTCCCCCAGGGGGTAAATTCGTGTCCCCACCAGGAACACCGGAAATGTCCGAAACAACCGGTGTCGGATTTCGACCAAACGGGTACAACCAAGACATGCTTCCGAAAGAATGAGGATTCAAAAAATCCGCGCCTTCCGCATCAAAATTTACATAACAAATTCAATACATTGGGAGCACGGCCGTTTCAACTATCCCCAAGTAAAATTTTTCCCGATACCGTCGTGAAATAGAAACCTGACACATTATAGGCCTGAGACCTGTCCAGGGCGACCACCTGTCTGAACGACCGGGCATTCACGTTGTATGGCAGAAGGAAAGAATAATAGAAACATTTTTCTAACTCGGTTCACCATACAATCATATACATATTAACATATTTTGGGTCCGAATTCCGTGCCCGATTTGATAATATCTTCAGATAAAAATATTTTAATCATTCAACCTAATTAATATGTATCCAAATGTCCAAATGCAATGAATAACATTTTAAAGTCTTAAAATAGCTTTAAATGGAACAAATAAAAACTAAACTTATTGAAGTTTAATGCTCTTCGTGACGTGAGATTTGATACCGTAGGATTCTCCATCATACTTTTTGATTTCACTTCTTGGAGTACGAACCTACGATTTTTAATAATTAAAAATTAGCAATCAAAGCAATCCAACCAAAATTTTGAGTCCATGTATTGAAAGGAAAAATTACCTGTCCCTTCCTACGAACTTTGGCCTTCTGATACTTCATACGATGTTTCACACGAGGATTCCGTTGTTCCTTCTTTCTCACAGGAACCAATCCCTTGTTCTTGGCCATTTCGTAGGTAATACCACGTTTCTCTTGTTCACCTTCCGCGTCAGCTTCATCCGCTTCTTGTGTGGAAGATCCGGGTATTTCTTTAGTTTTCTTCTTTAACTGTTCTCCAAGTCCCTCAGCGTCCTCGGCCTTTTTCCTAGTCATCGTTGGGGCGTGCATTTTGGGTCTTTTGGGCTTCGGCGCCTTAGAAGAGGCAACTACTTCTGGTGCCTTCGGTTTGAATTGGTTAACTTCGTCCAGAAGTCGCCTAAATTGAAGAATTCTTTTGACAACTGGGTGACCTTTGCAACTGGAAGGTTTCGTCGCACGCAAATGTAGGAAATAGGAAATGTTTATGCAGTAGCTGAATAAAAGAATTTAACAGTTAACATTTTTGCATTACACAACAGTGAATTTTTTAAAGACTACAGAAACTAACTTCAGTATGGTGTGTAACTTCGCTTGGAAGAACTCATTCAATTCCTTGTCCTGATTCGCGGCGATGTCCTCCTTCACACCTTTCGCAACTTTCAAATTGTCTGAAACAAAAATAATCATAATAAAATATCAGTGAAGCAAGATGGAAAAGAAAAGAAAGGCAAAGCAGTCGAATACGAATACCTTTGAGTTCTTCTAACAAGTGAATAACTTCTGGACACTCCCGTTGGATTAATTTACGTTTCTCAGACATGCTCAAATTGTCAAAATCAATCTTAAGAATTTCCTTGGATTTACTTGACTTCTTGGGTTTATCCGAGACGGCCGGAAGAAATTCCGTAAAATCTCCCTCATCCAACTCTGCAGTGAGTCGTTTCTGAATTTCTTTCGCTTCTGCTTCTTCCTGTTCCGCCATTTCCGCATCACTTCCTTCAAATCCTCCAAAATCCTGATCAACATAATCTGTGTTGAAATACGCTTTTGCTCTTTTGCCCCAAGCTCGACTGTCCGGAACTCCATTATCTTGTCTATCTTCCCTTAAAATGTCGTCATCATCATCGTTGTCGGAGTCGTCACTGGAAGGCGATAATGAATCGCTCAAGCGGTTCGAGTCCTCTCCGCCTTCATTTTCATCGCCGGAAGAGACATCCAGTCCGTAAACTTCCTATGGATGCATAATTAATAGAGTAAATATAGCAATGAATTTCTCAGTGCTTCTGTGCTGAGAAAACTTCTGAAATATTTTTTAAGTAATAAAATTCTAAAAATTTCGGTACCTGCTCTTCGTCATCGTCGGAGCCATGATGTTGACGTTTTCTAGATTTGGCTTTAGATTTTGAATCCTTACTCAACAGTGAATTCTCTGAAGAAGCGTTGTACTTATCAATTTCGTCATCAAGAATTGATTCTAAGTGACCTTCTAGTTCATCATCATCAGAGGAGGCTGCATTGGCGAGGTCATCGATTCCTCCATGTTTCGGTTTTTTAAAACCTATTCGTCTGTGAGTCAATAGTTTAACAAATTAATTTAAGAAATCTGTCATGTGCATGTCCGTGTCCGTGTCCATGCTTTAATACCCTGACTGAAAATAAGGATTTCTTACTTTTTCCCCATTATTGCTCAAGGTCAAGGTCACACACGGGTCAACGAAATGGCTGAAGAATTTTCGTAAAACTGTTTTTTTTTTCACAAAATACTGTTAAATGGTGAATGGGAAGAATTTTTACGATCCAACTCCACAAACTGAAAAACTATGATCACGTTGCAATTTAAATTTCCTGGGAAATGCAATGTGGAAAACTCATAGAGTTCGCCCACTTCTACAGAGTATAAAGATTCCCTAAAATAAAAGGCCCTTTTTTTAGATTTACATAACAAAAGAGCACTTGGAAAGCTAATCAGTGGCGGCCCCAGGAGTAGGCACAAGTAGGCCCGTGCCTACGTGTAATTTTGTGCCTTTACACTAGATAAAACA
>JAQGCB010002212.1:0-12109 GCA_034698835.1 Protaphorura tricampata | reverse complement strand
CCCCTGGTCCCTAGACTTTGATTTTTCTCTGAATGCAAGAAAAAATTCCCAAAAGGCAAAGTGCACCGGAGAGCTTCTGATAAAGCCTGGGTCTCTGGTACAGTACAGCCCGGTCAAAATTTTAAATTTTGCAAATTTATACAGCCCCGGGGTTCTATCAGAAGTTCTCCGGTATTTAATTTTCGGTAGTCTTATTATTCGGCAACTCTCCGAAAAATTCATCCATCCCTCTTTACCGCAATCTGGCGACCCCAGTCACAATTCTACTACACTTCGCGCCTCCTAAAATGTGAACTTGTGTATTTCCTTGTAAGCATTGAGAGATGCCAGCAAATTCAATGGCGTCACTTTTTTTTTATGTACGTACCTTTTATTTTTCTTCGTCGTTGGATTCTCTGGGTCCAAAAAGGACGCGTTGTAACTTGTCTGCTCTCTCCTGTGTTAAAATTCTGATTTCCTATGCCTCACCCTGGATTTCCAATGACTCGTCCACATCCACAGTCCAATTTTCGTCAATGAGTGGAAGAGTCGTCGATGTCAGTTTTTTTGAGGGTTGGAATAGAAAATTACACCAAAAGACATTGAAAATATTTTGGTCAACAAAAATACCGACTTCCACAATAAGCGGCAATCAAAATTTTTTTGGTGTTTTTAATAACACTTTTTTAATTAAACATTATTAGAAAAAGACACAATTTTAATTTGACTGACTGTGACGGTGTGTTGGGTTAATCAGTGACAGCCACGGAACGGACCTGACGATGGACGCCACGACGTTGGCCGCCTTAGAGGCCCATCATGCAGCTGAAGTGGCTGCACTAGAAAAAGAAATGGAAGAAATCACTGGTGAGGTCCCGGACAATGGGAATGGACACCATGAAGGTCTTCAAGGAGTAGGAGCAGAAGGTCAAGGTCAAGGTCATGATGAAGATCAAATATTGGGTGACTTGGATGTAGACAATGATAACCATCAACATCAAGGGTCAGTGACGATATCTTTAGGGTCAGAGAATTTAGTGGAGGATGGTCAAGGTCAAAGTTCACACAGGAAGGATAGGATTGTAGATAAATTTGTGATTGAAGGTGAGAATGAGAATGATGGGATTGTTTATTATGTGGTTGAGAATGATCAAGAGGATGGGGATGGGGTGTACACGATACAACAGAATCATGAAAATCCTAATACTGATGAGACACAAGAAATTCATGTCCATGAGGCTGACACTCAAGGGTGTGAAGGGGAAGGGATGGAAGGATTGGGAGACAATTCTCATTCTCATCATCAGGAAGATGGGCATGAGGGGACGACAGTTGAATTTCCGGTGACGACCTCCACATCTGTTCCCAGTAATAATATTGGGCTGGAAAGTGGTGAAACTTTAGACGAAGAGGAGGGGAATTTATACTTTGAACCTACAGAAATGACACAACCGGTTCAACAACACCAGCAATTACAACAACAACAACAACAGCACCAATTACAACAGCAACGACAGCAATCTGTAGCTGTTTCTGCGTCTACGTCCCGGTCGAGGGTAGTACAGAAGAAACGCCCCACAGCCACTGAAATTCCTAATAAAATTCCAAAGTTGGAAGCCGGAGTAGTGGAAGGCGTGAAGAACAAGAGTTCCGTGGATGAAGAGTTGCCCACTGCTTCTGCTAAGATTGATCCGGTTGAAATGGAACCACTGTGGGAAGAAAATGGCTGCATAATTTGTAACTCCCGTATGGAAATAGATGATCCTGAGAATTTAGTAACGGCGAATGTTGAGTTGAAAACTTTTTATGCAAAAATGTTAGGGTTGGGTGAAGGTTTACATTTAGATCAAGAGACAACTTATCCATTCTGTGAGTCTTGTACGGATGATGTGACGCAAATGAAATCAATTGCTCATAAAATTGAGTTCATGCATCGACAGTTTGATAAAATCCGGGATAATGTGGCACGGAAAACTGTAAAGACATTCCTCCTGAGGAAGGAACCTGAACTGATGCGTAAGGAAGAAGAGGAGAGACAAAAGAATATAAACTATGACACCGAGAAACGGATTACACTCAAGGACATCATTTACAATCGTAATTCCTAATTTGAATTTGAATTTAATATGAAGTAACTTTTTAATTAATTTAAATTTCATGTTTGACAAGGTTTAGAAAAGTATACGATTAACGATTTCTCAGCTTAGATTATTTTATTATCGACTATTCTAAACATTATTTTAATTTCCAGGTTGGAAAACTCGATATGACATGAACTTCCCCGGTCCAAAGTGTCCTCTAATTATTAAAACAATGGATGCCAAGGGAAGAACTACTATGGTCCGAATGAGTCAAAACGACAGCAAAGATTTGAAAAGCATTCCAGTGGCAAGGTAAAAAAACTATATGATGTTAATGTACTATTACTGATGAATCATAAAAATATTTACGACATAAAATCTAATTTTTAGGTATACTAACACCAGCAGAGGTGTAAAAGAAGTCCGAAGAGTGCCCGTTGTAAAAATTGAGGATAATCCAGACGCTGCTGGAACTGAGACGAGTATGAACCAGAGTGAGTATAAATGCAAAGACTGTGACAAAGAGTTCAGTACATCAAATATGCTTGCGTACCACTCAAGAATCCATTCAGGTGAGAATGAATTTTGAGCTCAAAGTATATCTGACATTTCCCCCATTCATTTTGTAACAGGTGAATTGCCGTTCGAGTGTGAATTGTGTGGGAAAGGTTTTGCTGTTCCACATTATTTGATGATTCACATGAGGTCACACACGGGGGAGAAACCGTATAAGTGTGAAGTCTGTGGAAAAGGATTTGCTCAGCGTGGAGGTCTCGTCACACACAATTTGGTTCATTCTGGAGATAAACCTTTTGAGTGCACTGTAAGGTCAAATCACTACCACTATCACTTAGCGATTGTGTTGCCTTAAAACTTTTTCCTTTTCCCATAATTGGGAGGGACCTCAACTAGGTCGATTTTGACAAATCTTGTATTGTTTCATTCTAGGAATGCGGAAAATCCTTCAGACAGAAATATCATCTCACGCAACATTTGTTAATTCACTCTGGAGCCAAACCTTTCGGATGCGACATTTGTGGGAAATTTTTTAATGTTAAAATGAACTTGCGTGAGCACATGAGAAGACACACAGGAGATCGTCCCTACAAGTGCCCATATTGTTTAATCATCGGATTTTTTAGAAAAAAGATGTTGAGAGATCATATTGTCAAAGCACATCCATCAAAACAACTCCCAGGAGAGTTGGAGAATTTAACAGAGTCGAAACCACCGGTGGTACGCCGGGCTTCAGGTGAGACAAGTGAAGATTCACCTGCTGTGAAGAAAATGAAGGGTAAAATTGAAATAAAGCTGGAAAGCAATAGTGAAGTTGAAAATGACGAGGATGAAGATTACCCAAGCCCAACTCCAAGTCCTCACCCCACACAAGAGGAGGGCACTAGTGAAAATTCCTCAATGAAAAGAATTCCAGAAGATGAGGAATTTAACAACGAAGAAATGAATACAGAGGATAACGAGGATCCCATTGCAATTTTAGCTAATTGAAATTGATATTTCTCAATTGTTTTCTTTAAAGCCGCCTGCCTCCAATCCTCCAAACTCTGTGCAGATACGACATACGACTATTTTGTATTTTTTCCTTTTTGATGTCTTTTAGATATTATAGCATACAAGACTTGACATGCAAGTGGAAATACAGGGCTAATTATTGTAGGTATAATTGAATTGAGTGAAAATGCTGTATCATTTAGAATATTTGAAATTGCTGTAGAGTCAAGTATAAGTATTATTGTTACTTTTAAAATTAATTGTTATAAATAATTAAAGTAAATAAAATAATTGAGAAGTTCTATTGTAGAAAATCAGATGTCCGGGTTCAGATCATTTTTGCCTTGTCGTAATTCAATTTATTATTGTCAGTTAAAGACTACATTGAGTCAAGTTTTACAATTATTGTTATTAACGAAACCAAATTGCTGCTTTCGGTTCTAAGAATAATTTAAGTCTTGTTAGAGCGGCAGCCTTCCCTGGAGGCGTGACTCCCGAAATCTTCGTTAAATACGAGTCAGTCAGTTGTTGCAGATATTTTCGAAACTGAATGTTGAAAGTTGTCGCTAATTTATCACCAATCGTTTCAAGTATAGTGTGAAGAACTGTTGCAGTGACGTCCAGTTGTGGTTCTGAAACAAATTGCAAATAACTACTAAGAATTCGAGTTGGTTGGGTTAAAGTACACGAACCGGGAGCCAGATCGTTAGAAAAGCATGTTCTTAATTTGTTCAAATACCAGCACTTACCAACTTTCAATGCGGCAGATAAAATTCGCCAAACTTCGTAGAGAGTAAAAAATTCGTTACCACCTCCGTCACCGCCAATTTCTTCAAACTTCACGACCATCAGAGCATACAGAGCAGAGTATCTAAAAGTGTAAAAGAAAATTACGTAAAAATTACGAAATTGACAGATTTTTTAACTTGATTTTGTGTTTCTTACCCTCCGATTCTTTCCAACATGACCTGTTGAACTGCTCTCTCATTTCCGCTCACATCTTGGCCAATAGCCACTGCATATTGTTGAATAGTCATATCCTTTCTTGGATAATTGAAAGGAACAAGGAAAGGACATAATTTGTAAAAATAAGCTCGGACAATTTCACTCCACTGTGGATATCTTCTAGCAAGGTGAGCGCCCAAAGTGGCGAGAGGAGTTATGCCGGCCGTCTTGTCACCTTTCGTCAACTCCGCTTCAGATTTTTTAACGAATCGGTAGGCCAACAAATTTAGAATGAATAAATTTCCATCAGTTTCACCTGAAATAATAATACAAAGTTTTTAATTAGAAAGTCTAGTCCTTAGGAATTGTTTGCACTAGTCAAGGACAGGAAATAAAAATATTTATATTTAAAATATCGGATTTCTTACTGGAGGAGAGGAACGGTGTAGTCATTTCCCCAACATAAACTGGTTTTCCATCCAGAAGATTATAAAAGTGATTGATTTTTGTTTGCAAATGACTAGGGGATAAATTAGAAATTGCATTGAGGGGTGTATTGACGACCTTCATGGCCGCAAAATAAAATGTTTTCGATCTTGGTGCAGTACTGGAGATATGAGCAATTTTGGATGTAATATCATCCAAGAGTTGTTGAGAACGAACGTACTTTTTGAGATCTGACTCGAGTACCGCACCGATGAATTCTGGAGGAATCTCACTCGGCTGTCTTTGAAGACCTTGGTCGTTTCCTTGTTGTTGCGCGGTAGCAACTTGTGTAGATACTGGAGGCACAGCTGTGGTTTGATCAGCTTGTGCTTGTGCTTGGGCGGCAGCATCATTTTTTTCTTTCAATACTTTGGCAGCCCTTTCTTCGGCTTCAGCCTTCAATTTAGCGGCTTCCTCCTGAGCAAGAATTTTGGCCGCTTCTTCCTCATCCTTCTTTTTCTGTGCTTCAAGCAGGTCAAGCTTCTCCTTTTCAACCTGTTGCTGACGCATTCGATTCAATTCTTGTTCTTGCATTTTACTTTCAAGTTCCAGACGTCGACGATGTTCCGTGATCTTTTTCTCCAATTCCAATCTTTTTGCCTCGCGTTCCTTCGCTTGGGCTCTCCGACGCTCATCATTTTCACGACGGGCTTTCTCCGCTGTTTCTTTTTGTTTAGCTTCAAATCTCTTTCCAATTTCGGCGGTTTCTTGTACTTTCTCTCTGCACAAAGCTAACCAAGAAGCTATTCGTCCCTGTTCGTAGTTAGCACTTAATTTCTCATATTGTGCAAATATAGGGGATTGAGCGGCTAAAGCAATCGCGTCTGCTTCTTCGTCATAGTCGTCAGGAATGCCGATGAATCTTACTTGTCTTAGGGATACGTTTGCTTTTGGCGTTTTAGGAGTTAATGTTGAACCATCCACTATCTCTTTGTCCGGTGAAGTCACTAAAGATAAAAAATATAATTACAGGTACATAATTCTCAGTGCAAACTGATACAACTCAATTATAATTCCATAATTCCATCATTAAGACACTAAAGCTTGTTTGGCATGTTGATGCTTTATACATACAACCGAATCTGCGAAGACAGAAGACAGATTCATTCGCATTATCAAAAAAAAACGAAATTCGAAAAGAAATCGAGTGTAGAGAAATAAAAAAGAAATTAATCACAATCATAATAATAAAATAAACTTACAAGTATTATTTGCTGTATAGAAAGGAGTCGTCAAATTATATTGTGTCGTATTTGGACTTTTAAATGAAGATTCGTTTGAGTATGTGTATGACGCCCTCCGACTTTCTTCTCTGTTCGATTCTGATTGTTCTACGATGAGAACAGCTCGTTCTAAATTCCGCTGCATAAATCTCTGATCCTCTGCCTGAACTTCAGAGATCAATTTCTACAAAATAATAATAGAATTTGGCCAAACTTGACATAATTTATCCACTAAAATTGTACACTATGCCAATTCAACATTTTTTTTCCAGTTTCTTAATCTTACCAACATACTGAAGGGTTGAGTGTCCCATCCTGTGTCATAATGAATTCGTCCTTTCCTAGATTTTTGTAAAACTTCTAATACTTTTTGTGGTTCTTCTCTTGCCTTCATATTTTGGTCATAATCAGTGTCCACCGTATTTCCCTTTGGTGACACACTTTGTCTTTCGTACCAACCAAATTTTGAGTTCATTTTATTTTACTAATGATTGCGCAAAAAAACTACTGAAAAATATGTATCATCGGTGGAGTCCCAAAATACTTAACAAATATATATAAAATGGTAGAGGGCATGAGAAAAGTTAAAATTATCTTTTAAAAAATCACTGAAAAATGTTTGAAGACAGAAAATTTTTAAAGAACAAGTCCAAATCGTCCGGCACCAACTTTTTTTCAAACAAATAGAATGAGATTCGCGCTCATAATAAAAATTTTGAAAAAGATTGGTGAATTTTTCCCACATGGAATTTCCATAGACTAAAATTTTTTTAGTCTATGGAATTTCCTCCTTTCTAATTCTAATTTTGGCTGCTGCTACGTTGCGAGCCAGAGCGGAGATTTTGAAGTCAAAATTGTAGCGTGCCGTCCAGCGTGTTTTCCGGTCGTGCTTATTTTTGAGTGCGTGGTGAAAATCGGTGTGTGTGAAAATAAGAAAAATGTGAAAATTGTCTGGTTTTTTTAAAAGTAAAATTAAAATTGAATGAAACTAACTATTTACTGAAGAATTAGTAAATTGAAAAACAGAAGGAATCATGAGTGGAGAAGACAACCTTCACGTGTTGTTTGAACACGCGTCCGGCTACTCAATTTTCAAAATACGGGAATTTGAAGAAGAGTCCATGTTTATAGCTGAAGTAAGTGACCTCCAACTTGTTGACCTGTGACCCTGACCTGTTCACTGTTCATTTTAATTAATTTATTATTTAACTCGTAACTTATTGTTAGAAAGATTTTTAAGACACTGCTGCGTCACTGTCCCTGAACCGGCTGATTTTTCAAGGTATTCAAGAATTCAGTTATTCTCCTCAACCGCTTTTGGGAATTTTTAATGTTTCGAAGGCTTTGTTGACAAAATTTTTATTTTGTTGGAGATAAAATAATTGACGATATTTCCACCTGCTTTCATTTTCTCAGTGTGAAGAGCAGTCTAAGAGTATCGTACATTTACAGTCGACTCATAACATAAATTCCGAATTCCAGGACTAACTTTATTTTGATTAGCAGAATTCTTAAGCATTGATTCTTATTTGTACCCTCTTAGGTTGAAGAATGTATTCGAGACTACTCCAGATTTACTGCAGTGACAACACTAGTTTCCTTTCATCCCTTCAGAACTGCACCAAGTGCTCTAGAGAATTTGAATGCTATAACGGAGGGTATTCTTCCAGATGACCTTAAGACCTTCATTGTCCAAATTGGCGTCAAGAAACTCGTGTTGGGGGTTGCGGAAGGAAAACTGGCATCTTCCATCAATGAGACCTTTCCTAAAATTAAAATCAAGGTTGGCCCATTGATTCAAGAAATATGCAGGGGGATAAGAACGCATTTCTACAAGATGATCAAGGGTTTGACTGCGGAAGCCGGTAAATATTTAATGTACTATGTGCTGTTGTTGTTTTGGAATTTTCTTCTAATTAGAATTTCAGTAATCATTATTTATTTTAATTGTTTTTCAGGAGGTACAGCGCAGTTGGGGTTGGGACACTCCTATTCAAGAGCCCGAGTCAAGTTCAATGTGAACCGACAAGATAACATGATTATTCAAGGCATTGCATTATTGGATCAGTTAGATAAAGATGTGAACACATTTTCCATGCGGATACGCGAGTGGTACTCCTACCACTTCCCAGAGTTGGTCAAAATTGTTCCAGACAATTATATGTATTCTCGGGCCGTTCACATCATCAAAAATCGAAAGGAATTGACGGAGGAGAAGCTTGAAGCACTAACTGAAATCACTGGGGATGACGGTAAAGCTCAAGCTATTGTGGATGCTTCAAAATCGTCTATGGGAATGGACATTTCGCCAATTGACTTGATAAATATTGAATCATTCTCTGTCAGAGTCATCAAGTTGGCAGAATACAGAATGTAAGTGTGAAACTTGAATTCTCGTTTTTTCCTTAACTTACTTTACTTTACTTTGGTATTTTTGGCATAGTAATTATGACTCTCCTTAACCGCTTTTGGGAGTTCTCAGTCCCCCAAAGGTTTTGTTAACAAAATTTTATTTTGTCGGAGAAATAGTAAATGACGACATTTCCACCTGCTTTCAATTTTTCAATGTGAAGAGCAGTCTAAGAGTATCGTACACTCAACATTTCAATCTTTGATGTCGTTGATTTTCGAAATTTATATACATATATTACAGTTTTGACACTTTGTAATTTATTTACAGGGGACTACTCGCATATCTTCAGTCCAAAATGAACACGGTAGCACCGAATTTGACATCACTTATTGGAGAAACTGTTGCAGCACGTCTTATCTCACATGCCGGCTCTTTGACGAACTTGGCAAAATTCCCAGCGTCGACAGTTCAAATTCTGGGGGCTGAGAAAGCTCTGTTTAGAGCTCTTAAGACAAAAGGAAAAACTCCTAAATATGGACTCCTGTTCCACTCAACATTTATTGGTACGCAATGTTATTACCTGGAAATTATTGAACTTAATGATTGCACACTTAAGTCCCTTTAGATTTTGATTTGACTCTCCAAAACAGCTTTTGGGAGTTCTCAATGTCCCAAATGTTTCGTTAACAAGATTTTTATTTTGTTGGAGAAATAATAAATGACGATATTTCCACCTGCATTCATTTTCTTAATGTGAAGAGCAGTCTAAGAGTATCGTACAATTCACGTTCTAGTAATACCAATTTCAATATAAATAGGTATTTATCTTTAGCTTCATGCAATTTTTGTCAATTACATTTTATTCCTAAATAATAAATATACATACAACAGAATGTATTATTTAACTCATCCATCCATCCTTACCAGGAATGCAGGAATACCTATCATATAATTTCATTCTGATTATCTTATAGTGATTATCTGAAGATTTTGAATTTTTCATTAATAAAAAATTTATTTTTCTTCACACAAGGTCGAGCTGGAGCCGTCCACAAAGGTCGTATTTCAAGGTTTTTGGCTAACAAATGCTCAATTGCTTCAAGATTGGACTGCTTCTCAGGTAATAAATATGAATGAATATCCTACAATCCTTATTCTTAATCGTTTGGTTTAGATAGTTTAGAATAACAACGGTTGATCAGAGTCTCACCACAGTGATTTTTGTGATGCAGCTGGGCTGAATTTAATATGAACAAATACATAAAACTTCAATAAATATTTGTTCGAGGCTCTCACTAATACTAATTGTAATCTTATGATTTCTATGTTTTCAGAATTCCCAAACAGTGTATTTGGGGAGAAGCTTAGGGGTCAGGTGGAGGAGAGGTTGAAATTCTTTGAGTCAGGGGATGTGCCACGGAAAAATGTTGACGTTATGAAAGAAGCTCTAGATGAATCAAATCTTTTGACTGTGTCCATGCTCGCTGCCGGGGGGAATAATACGACACTCGGTTTGAATGAAACTAAAAAGAAGGACAAGAAGAAGAAAAAGAAGGGCCAACAGGATGAGGAATCCCAAGAGGACGACCTCAACGGAAGTGTTGCCACAGAATCTGTGACAACTTTGGTTGAGAAAAAGAAAAAGAAAAAAAGGAAGAGCGAAGCAGTTGAAGAGGAGGAGGAGGAAGAAACTTCAATCAAAGTTAAACTTGAGGATGACACTCCCAAGAAGAAGAAAAAGAAAGTTAAATAGGTAGTGGTCTTGGAGTACAACAATCTATGACTATATTATTATCAACTTTTTTGAAAGTTTCATTTTGAATTTATTATTATTTTTATCTAATAACTCATTCATGCAGACACTTCTATTTCATGGTTAGTTTATCGTTTAGTCTTATTTGTACACTTTACTACAAATAATAAAATATTGTATATTAGTTTCAAAATATCCTCGATTTCCATTTTTATTGATAATTGAACAGTTGAACAACTGTTGGATGACTGGACACTGGCTGGACGAGGGTTCAACCTTCACAGAAATATTTTTGTAAACTAAAGTTTGATTTCTTAGTAAGTTTTATCTTTACAAGACCCATCTGGGTCTGATGAGAACTGATATTTTAATCTTAATACATTGAAATCCACTGATACCTCATAGGGCTAACTCACGTAGCCACCATATTACCGTATTTCGTTAGAGCCCAAAGGTTTTGAACCCTCACTCAGCATACGGACGGATGTGAATGTGAAGGGCGCATTTACATTACATTATCACTACAGCGTAGACGGCCCTACAATCTTTGCAATGAAAAAACAACCCGATGTTAATTACTTCAAAAGTGCATACTAAGATCATTAAAATGGAGTTCCGATGTTGATCGTATAGTCAGTCGTATGTCCTAAACGTGTTAGGATTTTATATAGATATCGCAGCACAACCATTTCTGACCGTACACAGAGTTAGCCGGAGCGAGTGCCGTCAAGTGTCAACACAGACAGGTAGAAAGGAAAACTCCGACAGGAAGAATGTACATTAATCATACCTCCTCGACGACACCCTGACGGATCGAACGCACTTTCAAATGACCCAGTACGGGTGACCGTGACCGTGACATGAAACATGTACCACTACCCCATACCAGACTGACAATTCGGAATTACCGATGCCGCATGCCGGTGAAACTTAAAACCGGGTTAGGGAGCCCTAATAATTTTCACACCCAAGGAAAGGAAAACCTCGTTTGCCCCACGCTCAAAAAATCCCGCGAATTTCATATTGAGCGTCGCGTCTGTGTCGTCCTCCTTTGTCCACCCTCAAATCTGAACCAAGACCACGACCATCAGACCAAAATTATTGACTGACGATTGACAAGTGTCCGAGACGACGACGACGACGACAACGACGCTTTCTCTTCCTCTCTTCTCGTCACCAGTCAGAGATTAAGGTCAAAGTCTTCTTCACGGTTCGTTCGTTCATTTTTCTTGGGGTTTCAGTTCAAAAGCCGTACGGATCTAGTCTGTAATCAGTGAAACTTTACGAATTCCTCACCTGTCTGTCGATTGGACAAAATGCCAGGTGCGAAGAGATCGCGAATTCAACAAAATGAGTCAACTTCGTCCTCGTCATCATCTGGTACTATCGTAAGTTCTTTTCTATTTCCGCCCCGTATTACATATTTTATGTAATATGAAAATTACAAAATTTCGAGTTGTAGTTGTGAGATACTGAGCAACAGTCTGCTCGGAATCCGAGCCTCGGATTGGACTCGGACACGTCGTGCAAAATAATTGTAATTTTGGTGTGACAGCACCCACGGTCACGGTACAATGGAATCTCTATATATCAACCTCCCCTATATCGATCACCTCTCTATATACCGAACAGAGTGTCAAGAACGCAAGAACTCCCTATGCATATACTTCATTGTTATTCCACTTTCTGTATATTAAACTTTCTCTGGTCCGGTTTCGGAAGTGTGGATCGGGATAAAATTTTATCCGAAGATAAAACATTTTATCCCAAGATAAAATAG
>JAQGCB010002211.1:0-12109 GCA_034698835.1 Protaphorura tricampata | reverse complement strand
AACTTTATCATCGCATTTGTTTTGTTTTTTCTTTCTGCTTTCTTTTCTCTCAACTTTCCCCTCGCCTTGAGTTTCAACCAGCTAAGCTCAAGAGGAGTGTGCCCCAACTGTTTGACTCCATGGGGTTTTACTTTTGATGAAATACGTATGTAGATGCAGCTGTTTTAAAAGAAAATGAAAAAAAAAGTATGATGACAATCTTAGTTTCTACGAATGGGCTTTTTCGCTTCTCGAACTTAAAGTTCCTTTTCTGATATTCCTGCATAGTTAAATTCAGAGTTGTACAAAAAGTTTTGGCTTAAGCATATGGCAAAATGGGGGCAATGTAGTGTCATACACAATTTTTGAAGGGAACCACTCCGACCGATTCTTGAATCTAGATTTGTTGACATTCAGAACGTCACGGCTTCTTCCTGTTCGCTGCATTCATAAAATTTTTGAGGATAATGCTTTAATCGGAACAGAAATTTAATTCCAATGAACACTTTGACAAATGTTTCCACGTGCTTCCCAAAAACTAGGGATAGCTGATATCGGCTGGACAAATTGTCATTGTAGTGAAAGTCGAGCGTATTCCATGATGAAATTGATTCTAACGGCTCTCCCAATTCCGTCACATTCAGATTTTCAGATTCATCTTAAACGTTAAGTCAAAACAAAAGGCATATACATGCATACCGCAAATGACCGTTTAGAACCCCGTTTCCATTATAACGTTGGTCTAGAAGAATACAAACTAAGTCTCTCTCCAGCTTTCCCCATTGATCTTATGGAGAAAGTGGTGAAAGTTTGATGTCGCCTGTCTGCCGAAATAACTACAACCCCGGGGTTCGAATCGGTCATTTAGGGTTTACAAGTTTGTAAGACCGACTGCCGCCATCGTTTAGCTCAGCTCAACATAAAAAGGCACTGTAAAATACCGATTAAAAACCCTGGTTACTATTTGTTCAGACAAGGTCACAAGTCCTTGAAAACTGTATCCGACCGATTCTGAAAATATATCTTGACTGCCAACCTTTGGCATGATGAAGTTTTCTCCCTGTTCAATCTGAAGCATTTTCGCATATGATGACAGAAAAGTATTCATCTCTGACTTTGTTCCAATGTATCCATTCCTTGTGCATTTAGATTTCTCATGGATGAACATTTCCAGGAAGTAGTTCATGTCATATTCTGGATATTGATAATAAGTGGGTCCACACAGCACTGTGTCTTTTAGAAAGCTTAAAGCATTTGGATATACTGCGTTGCTATCTAAGATGTCATCTGGCGGCCATGGTTGCGTATGTAACCATTGCATCTTCCTCCCTGCAACATCATTTTTGATTTTTAAGACTTTCGTGTTTATGGGGCACTGACAATTATGAGCATATCGCTTGATATAGGGAGCGCTTAGGAATGATTGCCTCTCTGTCCCAGAATTATTGATGCAAATGCAGCCGTAAATGGCTAGATTGAGCTCAATGTGTGGTACGTCTCCTCTGGAGCCCGTTATGGCTGCATCTATTAACCTATGAATAAATGGTTGACTGCCGTAGATTATAAATCCGTTCGTCTCATTCATCCCTGCGAGTTTTCCAGATTGAGGGAGGAGAGATGTTGTTCTTACAATGCCAAGATATGCATTGGTTAGCACTATAGCGACGAGTGCCCATAGGGTGCCATAAGTGCTGTCTTCCCTTGAACTATTGTGCGTCTGAAGGGTATGCCCTGTGTTGAGTACGTCTTAAGCGGACTGGGTAGTATGAATGAGATACACAGTGAACGGATATGTAAAAGAAACTGCATTCATTTCTCATCACACACGGCGGTACTGCTCGGGATGAGGAAGGAATGGGATAAAAATTCCCTCTATTCCAGTGAGTGGTGTAATGACGGGGTGGCGTGAGTGTTATACTTAGTAGGGTTCGAGTTCAACCACCGGCAAAACTTTTTTGCCACATTTTTACGACGTACCGCAATTGGAGTGATAAGGCATTACTAAACATCCATGAAAAGTGTTCACGGGCAGTTCTCTGATTTTGTGTATTCTTGACACGCGCTTGGATCTTTTCCATCTGTAAATAGACGATTTCTAGATTCTTTCAAATAGACTTACTCTTTGCCTAGTGTAAACAATTCGATCTTGAGTTTTGTGTACTCCTTAAAATTGTTAGCTACGAGAGAGGGCTAGAATTGAGTAAATGAGTCACAAAAGTCCGTAGAGATTGTCTTGTCTTGGCAATCCTTGCTTCCTTCGTGTTTGTATGTAGTTTTGACACGCGGTGCTCGAATGTGGCACTGAATAGAAGTATCCAGTGTATGTTAATTACATCTGAGACTCACAACGGTAAAGAGACGAGTTCGTCGTTCTTTCAAATGGATTTAGCCTTTGTCACTTGCAAATAACACAAATTTTGAAATTGATGTACTCTTTAAACCTGTAAGTATAAAGATAGAGAGAAGAAGAACAGAGTAAATAGGACAAAAGTACTTAGTGATTGTCGTGTCCTTGTAGTCATTACTTCTTTCGCGTATACATATTTGACAAGCCATGGTTATGCCCCACTGTTGGAAAACATACTCTTTACCATTGGGTCTTGCCCATCTCAGCGGTAAAGAGACGAGATTGTGGTTCTTTCAAATGGATTTTTACTCTTTGTCAATTGCAAATAATTCAGGTTTGGAAATAGATGTACACTTTAAACGGGTAAGTATCGAGAGGGAGAGAGAGAGAGAGAGAACTAGAACGGAGTAAATATTAGTCACAAAAGTCCATAGTAATTGTCGTGTCCTTGCAGTCATCACTTCTATCGTATAGATTTGACACGCCCTGCTTGTATGCCCCACTGTTGGAAAGCATCCGAATCCATACTCTTTACCATTGGGTCTTTTCCATCCCAACGGTAAAGAGACGATTTTGTAATCCTTTCAAATGGATTTACTCTTTACCAATTGCAAATAATGAAGGTGGAACATGGGTCATTTACTTAAAATTTATATATTGATAGTTATATGATATTCAAAACATTGAGTTAGAACGTAACATGAATATGAATACGTATAACTGAAAAACTGTACATACATACTACTGTATGTGGATAATTAAGCTCGTCCTTTCGTCTTCAAATTGGTGTTGTCTTTGAATAAATTAGCAACGAGACAGAGAACAGAAAGGAATAAATAACAGCGTCGAAAAGTACACTGATAATGTTGGGTCACCTTGACACGCGCTGCTTTCTAGAAACATAAGTACAAAAGTTTTTTTGCTGTGGTATCAGTTTACTTACGAGTATAAATAAGTTGGGATAGTGCAAAGTGCAAACATATCATGAGGTGCAACCATTTGTTTAACTGTGCGATATATATATCTTTATAATTCATATATCACCAATCCTCCGAAAATTAGTACCGCTTGGTATAGAAATAGTGAATTACATCTTTATTTTCTACAATAGGTACTCTATTAGATGTCAAATAAATCAAATCCAAGCTACATGTATTCAAAATAAAGTTCAACCGGAACAAGTGATACACATCACTAGGAAGGATTAATAAAGCAAGACAAATGAAGACACAAAACTTCGCAGGGCTAAAGGGTTACCATATTTTCTGCTTTACTGGTTTCGTAATCAAAATTTAATCCGTTCTCTAACCTTACGGTAGGATAATTTACATTTCAAACTGGCAGTTTTAAATAATACACGAACTACTGTGTATATTGAGACGATTGCGAGTTTTATCCATCCAATTATGATAGGGCCATTTTCTACCAGAAAAGCGAGCAAGCAGAACGTTAACCCTGTTGAGAGAATAATGAAAGTTGTTATTACATTTGAATCTAAGGCTAAGGGTTTGGGATCATCTGGTACTGTGATTTGGCCTGAATATGAAAGAGCACTGAGCCGGAAACCTAATTTCTTCCGTTCGTCCTTCTCCGTCATGATTTCATACCATACTTCCCATAAGTTGAGAATCCCTGACTGTATTAACAGCTGTATTCTTTCGTAGACCTTATTCGCTCCCCATCCAAGTATACTGTATCCGACAGATTCTGAGTATATTTCTTCGCTTCCTACCTTGAGTCTCATGAAGTATTTTCGCTTTTCAGTCTGACGCACATTCGCATATGACAGAAAATTATTCAACTCTGACTTTGTCCCGATGTATCCATTCTTTGTACAACTAGATGTTTCTTTGATGAACATGTCTAGATAGAATTTCTTGTCATATTCGGGATTATGATCCAAGGCCCCACAAACGAGTGAGTTTCTTAGACCGCTTAAACCATTTAGATATACTTCGTTGCAATCTGCGATATAATCTGGCGTCCTTGGTTCTGTATGATACCATCGCATCGTACTCCCTGTGAATCCCTTCTTATTTATTAAGGCTTCAGTGTTTGCGGGACACCGACAATCAGATGAATGCCAACTCCAATCTGGCTGCAATCCTGGGGCAAGCTGGAATGATTGACTCTCTGTCCCAGCATTATGGACGCAAATACAGTCATAAGGGACTTTAGTTAGCTTATTGCCTAGAACTACTCCTCTACCTTTGATATATTCATTTTGTAATCTGTCCATAAATCGTCGGCTGCCGTAGATTATAAATCCGTTCGTCTCGTTCATTTCCGCCAATTTTCCAGACTGAGGGCGGAGAGATGTTGACCTTACAATGCCAAGATATGCATTGCTCAGCACTATAGTCACAAGTGTCCATAGTGTAAGTACTGGCTTTACAAAATTCAAGAAACGTCTGTTATGTCTTGCAAGGGTTTCAACATTTGAATTTGTGCCAATTTGTACCAAGGTAGATAGAGAGGCGGTGAGTGTTCTGATGAATACCGTATGTACTTCCTCGTACTTAACTTCCTTGCGGTCAGTGGGATCCAGATTGTACGAAGTGGTTATTTTGTAAACGATTGTAATCAAAACTGGTATGATAAAGGAGAATAGGACTGTTATAGTCCAACATGCTGTTGTGTATGGTTCAGTGTAAACAGTGAAGTCAATGTGTTTCTGAAGTCCAACGCAAGTGGCAAAGTTGAAATGACTGTGTTTCCTTAGAACCACATGTGTTGGAGTTTTATCATACCTTTCATTGGTATTGTATTCTCTCACCCAAGAAACTCTCGAATTATACATTGTTGATTTCTCCGTTGACGTTAAATATTCAATCTGCTCCATGGCTAAGTTTTCTACAATTTGATCAAGTTGATCAAACTGAAGTATTAAATCGGTTGGTGGATGAAATGGGTTGGAAAATAAAACCCGGTCTTTTGCAATAATATCAATCAAATTGGATTGATATTTTGTGGAATTCATTTTTTTACAAGTCTGCGCATGTCGATTAAGAGATATCCAATTATCATTCTGTTCAATTCCAAAATACCGTTTTCCATGGTTCGTCATTAAGTTAGCTGTGCTCTCCATAAGTTGTCGACAATATCCAGTTCCTAATTCGGACTCCAAGCACCCATACACAAGACCTAATTTTGAAGCCTGGTAGAGACACTCATGAGTAATGAGAGACACTTCTTCCAATTCTGCATGGTAATTGAATGAGTCAATTTTTTCAATTCTTAAGTGCTGGATGTACAATCCCCATTGATTTGTAAATATTCCATGTTTCTTAGAACTGAGCTCCTCTGACCAAGTTCCCACGTTACTAGCGAAAAATAATATATATGTGCGTATATTATCACAACGATTAATCAAATATTCACGTTCAATTAGACCACATCGAGGCGTGTAGAGTCTTTGTTCTGGAGTAAGGTCAAACATATATCCCTGACTTTTTCTTTTTCTTAATGGAGGTGAAGGAGTTAGTTCATTGAACTCGTCATCTGATCCCGGAAGCAAGTTGAATTGAGTTACGCACATCGTTTTCATTAGAATTGGTACGACTGTGTTGGGGGTGTTGATGTCACGGAGGATAATTGGATCGTGCAATGATTGAAAAGTGTCATGATGGATTCTGTTTAGATTTTTCACAGAATGAACAATTGTGTAGCAATCTGAGAATTCGTGAACCCATTTCCATAAATTGTCGATTTTAATTTGGGATGGATTATCCTTGGCGTAAATTAGAATTGGTGGAAAAATCAGAAACCAGGACAATATAATGAGTAATACTATTAATATGCACATTTCGGCTGCAAAGTTATTGAGTTGAGTATGGGTTAAGCGTCACGAGACTATTAAGACTGTTCCTTCTCCCTCAAATTGCCGTACTGCTTATATGTTGAAACGATACAGAGAATATAACAGTCCGAGAATTGCAATAACAGTGCCATGTAGTTGGAATCAATATAACATTCCTATTCTATTTGACACGCGCTGTTCCAGTTGCAAGAATAAATTAAAAGAATAGAAACATATCACTCCCTGTTTTTTACATCTGGGACTTTCCCAACTGTAAAGAAACGATTTCAAGGTTCTATCAAATGGATTTACTCTTTACCAATCGCAAATAATACAGGTTTTGAAATTGATGTAGTCCTTAAACTTGTTAACTACGAGAGAGAGGGACTGAGAACATGATACACAACAAGTACAAAAACTCCAGAGATCGTCGTGCCTGTGCAATCCCTACTTTCTCCATTCGTGTGTGCAGATTTGACACGCGCCATTCTTATGTAGCAGTAATGTATGTTATTTACACCCTTATCCTGACTACATTCACGTATGTAGATTTGACACGCGCTGCTGCTATTAGGTAACACTGACTAGAAGCATTCCAATATATGGTGTTTACATCTGGGACTTTCCCAACGGTAAAGAGACGATTTTGTGGTTCTTTCAGATGGATTTACTCTTCACCTATTGCAAATAAGGATGGTAGAACTTGCGTCATTTCCCTTCAAATTAAAAATTAATTGTCATCTGATATCAAATATATATTGAATTTGAACATAAAACGTTTTGATTTGATGAACTTTAAATACAAAATTATTAAGCTTATGTTTTTAGTTTTGTACTTTAGATTTTGGGTATGGAAACCCCTGCAAAATGTTCTTTCGGCCGTCAAATTGATTGGAATTGAGCAGAGCAGAGTAAATAACAGCCACAAAGACAATTGACAATCTTGTGCTTTTTTGACACACGCTATTATTATGTAAGACTGACTAGAAGCATTCGAATTCATGTTCTTTACTATTACAGCGGGGTTGTAAAGATAGTAGAAAGGTATATTCACACCGGAAAGATTATACGGAAGTCATTCTAAATTTTCATTTTGACAGCACCAACTGCCCGTGAGCTGTACCACCAACATGTGATAAACTAAAACTTAGCATCTGAAATAGTTCATAATTACATCAGAACTAATTTTGCTACAACATTGCCTCAATTCAAGCTGTTTGCTGTCAACTCAAGGTTGCCTTCGGCGAGTTTATCCGCTGGGATATTATTGGAAAGTCCCAATTTCCATTCGGATGAACTTGCAGGGAATACTTGTATTTGGTCCAAAGTCCTTTCGGATAGGAACCGTTCGGCAAATACGTAACAGCCGTCGAGAAGAATTTGGATATGGAGGCAAATAAATTACGTGTAACGCAAAACTACTGTAAACTACTATTGTAATATCCCAAGGTAAGATTCGAAAATAAAGAAACGGAGACTGATGACGTTTTGGCAAACATTGAACTTTATTACAAACTTGATGTGGAATTATACACTGAAAGCTGTTGCGACACAAAACTTAATATCTAAAGTGTTAGTTACATTATTTTCCTAACAGGTTCGCCAATTTCTGATTCCTCCTCTAACATTGTGATACGCTAATTTACATCTAAGACGAGCACACTTAAGTACGACACGAAGAACTGTGTATACTGACTCGATTGCAAGCTTTATCCAACCTATAATGCTCGGAGAAATCTCTGACAGAAAAGAGATTAAACAGACTGCTAATCCCGTGAAAAGAATAATGAATGTCGTTATTACATTTGAGAATATGGTCAGGGGTTCTGGTTCATCCACTACTGTGATTTTTTCCGAATTTGAATTTACACCGAGCCGGAAACCTAGTTTCTTTCGTTCATCCTTCTCCGTAATGATTCCATGCCATACTTCCCATAAATTCCTGACTGCATCAATAGTTGCATTCTCTCATAGATTTTAGTCGCTCCCCAACCGTTTATACCATATCCCACAGTCTCTGATACTAATTCTTTACTTAATACCTTAAATCTCATGAAGTTTTCACCCTTCTTAGTCCGAAGTGCATTCGCATATGACAAGAAAGTGTCCAACTCTGTCTTTGTTCCGATATATCCATTCTTGGTGCAACTAGATGTCTCTAGGATAGCCATTTCTAGAAAGTATTTTGTCATATTTCGTGTAAGGATTAGGAGTACACTAGACTGCATTTCTCAGATGTTGTAAATCTTTAGGAAGTCCGTTGATGCCTTTCAGGGGTGGTTGTATTTGAGTCCATAGCATGTCATGTCCAGCATCATCATTTTTTATCTTTAGGTTTTCACTGCCTACTGGACACTGACACCGTTCTGGAAGCTTTTCCGTGTTGTTACGGGGTGGTTGTAGGAGGAATGATTGTATATCAGTCCCATAATTGTGTACACAAATACAGCCGTAACGTATTGAACCGTACCCAATACCCATACTCCTACGCATGTTCATTATCGTGTGTAATAATCCATATCTGCCATAGAATATAAATCCGTTCGTCTCGTTCCACTCTGCCAATTTTCCAGACTGAGGGAGTAGAGATGTTGATCTAACAATTGATTTAACAGCATTGGTCAGCACTATAGTCACAAGTCCCCATAGTGTAAGCACAAGCTTTACAAAATTTAAGAAACTTGTGTTGTGTCTGGCAAGAGTTTCGACATTTGAGTTTGCTCCAATTTGTACCAAGGCGGACAGAGAGGCTGTGAGTGTTCGAATGAATATTGTGTGAAGTCTCTCGTATTTAACTTCATTGTGGTCGGTCGACACTAGGTTGAAAGAGATGGTTACTTTATAAACAATTGAAACCACGATGGGTATGAGAATGGAGAACACGAGAACTATTATCCAACATTCTATTGTGTATGGTTCCATGTAAAACGTGACGTCAATGCGTTTCTTCAGTCCATCACAAGTGGCAAAACGGAAATGATTGTGCTTGGTTAGAACCCAGTTTGTTGGAATATTATAAAGAACATCGTATCTGATTCTGTATCTGAACACATATATATCTAAACTATAATTAAATTGTGGTGATCTCTCTCTGTATGTTAAATGTACAATCCCCTCCTTCGCTAAGTAAATTATAATAACATCGAGTGAGGTTTCGGATGGTGGATGAAATGGATTGGAAAATAAAACCCGCTTTTCTGAATTTATGTCAGTCAAATTAGACATGAACCGTTTCGAAACCGTATTCTTACAGGTTTGCGCATGGGTATACCGAATACTCTTCCCAAGATCAATATACAGTTTTCCATGGTTCATCTCTGTGTTAGCTGTTTTCTCCATAAGTTGTCGACAAGTTCCTGTCCCTAACTTGGACTCCAAGCATTCATTCACAGGAGCTAAATTCGAACCCAAATAGTTACACTCGTGAGTAATGAGAGACACTTGTTTCAATTTTGCATGATAATTGAATGAGTCAGTTTTATCTACTTGCAAGTGTTGGATGTAAAATGACCATTGATTTGTAATGAGTCGATCTATTTTAAATGTGAGGTCGTCTGACCAAGTTCCCACAATACTAGCAAAGAATATGATGTACGTACGGAGTGTTTCACATCGTGGCCAACATCTAGGATAGGGTATTTTTTGATTATATCTATTGAAAGGATTGAGGTCGAAGTCGCCAAACTCATCATCCATTCCCGGGAGCAAGTTGAATTGAGTTACGCACTTCTTTCTCTGTAGTGGTAGGTCCTTGAAAGATTTCTTCATTTCTTGGATGATGATTGGGTCTTGCAATGACTGAAAAGTATCATGATGAATTTTGCTTAACTTCTCGACATAATGAACGACTGTGTAGCAATCCCTGAATTCGTGAGCCCATTTCCCTAAATTGTCGATTTTAATTTGTGATGAGCTATTATTCTTGGCGCAAATTAAGTTTGGTGGAACAATCAGAATCCAGGAAAATGTAATGAGTGAAATTAAGAAATTGCACATTTCGGCTGCAAACATGTTGAGTTGATTTTGGTCTGGCTCGGTCCTCGTGGAAAAATTTTCAATGACAATGCAGTGTGTACACGAATCTCCCTTTCTCCGCCACCGTCATTGAAGATTTTTCTATGAGTACCGAGCCAGACTTTTGTGTCACAGTGTATATGTTACAAAATGTATAACAGTCCGAGAATTGCGATGAGAGTGCTGTGCATTTGCAATCGAAACAGCATTTCTTTAGAATTGACACGCGCTTGGGTCTTTTCAACCGTAAATAGACGATTTCGTGGTTCACACAAAATGGATTTACAATTTGCTAATTGCAAACAGTAAGTGTATTGAAATTCGAGTAGTCTTTAAACTTGTTAACGTTATCGAGAGAGACCAATAATAGGGCACACGCTGCTCGTATGCTACACTCTTCATGTGAGAACATCAAAATGCATGTTATTTACATCCTTTACCATCAGTAATTGGACAATTTCTTTGTTCTTTTAAATAGACTCATTCTTTGCAAATAATACAAATTTTGAAACATGTATATTCTTTAAACTTGTAGGACAGAGAACAAGAACAGAGTAAATAGCCGTCACACAATGTCCATAGAGATTGTCATGCATTTGCAATCCTTACTTCATTTTTATGCCCCCCTCGTATGCACCACTGTCGAGAAATACTGAATCCATTCATTTTACCATTGTGTCTTTCACATCAAAGTAAAGAGACGATTTTGTTGTGAAGAATATTTTGGAATGGATTTACTGTTTGCTAATTGCAAATAATGTGGGTATAACTTGCGTCATTCCCTTTATAATTGTAGACTGACGTTAGGCCTCGTCATTTATTGTGTCTCCCCGATGATTCAAAATACCAACACCCATGCCACTGAATGTAATTTGAAATCGGATGACTTTTAATGATGCTCTCCGGATTTGGTAGCAGCTTGCCTGTATTATATAATCAAGTGGTTGATGATAGAGTTTCTAATTTTTATTGAGTGTGCAGCGGTGAGCATATGAGAGCTGAATTGAGCTAGTTTTGTCATTAAACAACAACGCAGAATCCAATCCAATTCCATTTCATTAAAACTCCCGTCGTAGACATTCCTATCCATTTATTTTTTTAATGATGACCGTCGTAATGATAAACGTCGTGGGTTTCAAATTCTGGATCTGGTGGGTATAAGGAATACCGTTCTAGCGTCATAGATACATAACTATTTTAACGCTGTATGTTCGGTTAACTTAAGAGTATATAAGTTGGATTTTTGCAAATAAGTGAGCAAGAGGTACAACCAGTTCTTTAAATATCCAATAAATCAATATAAGCCATATACTTCCAATCAGCAGAAATGAAGTGCTGCTTAGTTTAGGAATAGTGAGGTACCTGTATTACAAAGCCCAATAAATCAAATCCGTGATACATATATTCAAAATAAAGTGGCTGGACAAGTGCGATACATACTCCCATTGGCGCTCCGTGACTCCTTGCTTCAACGAATTACTGATTGCATGCTTGTAATCTTTTAACCTGTGCTCTAACCATGTTATAAGTTAATTCACATTTGAGACGGACATTTCTAAATAATACACGAATTAATATGTACATCGCGACGATTCCAAGTTTTATCCAACCCAAAATGATCGGGGCTACTTCTACCAGAAAAATTGACAAACAGAATGCTAGCCCTGCGATAAGAATAATGAATGTTGTTATTACATTTGAATCTATGCCTAGCGGTATGGGCACATTTGCTACAACGATCTGAGCTGAATTTGTAGTAGTGCCAAGCCGAAAACCTAATCTCCTTCGGTCAACCTTCTCTTTGATGATTCCATACCATACTTCCCATAAGTTAAGAATCCCAGACTGTATTAATAGTTGCATTCTGTCATAGAGAATATTCGCTCCCCAGTTTTGAATTAAGAGATTTTTAAATTTTTGATTAACCTGGAACTTGAAAGGAAAATCGACTGTAAAAAATTTGGTTGGTT
>JAQGCB010002210.1:0-12113 GCA_034698835.1 Protaphorura tricampata | reverse complement strand
ACCATACGTTTGTAAAATATGCAATGAAAAATTCAGCCTTAACTCTAATCTGCGGAGTCATTCTCGAACTCATACAAAGGAGAAAACGTCACTTGCTATTACTGATGCAGAATGTATGCATACTAATCAATACACAGGAGACAAACCATATGATTGTAAAATATGTGACAAGGGAATTGCGCATTCATCAACCCTGTCGAGTCTTTCAGGCACACATGAAGGAATAAAACTACACAAGTGTGGAATGTGTGAAAAGACTTTTTCAAAAAAGCCTTGTTTAGAGGAGCACGTGAGAACACACACAGGGGAAAAACCATACTCCTGTCCAAAGTGTACAAAAACATTCAGATATCACTCAGGTCTGAATTCGCACTTGAAAACCCACACTAGGAAGAGACAACCTTCTTGATCAATCAGCAGTCTGCATAGAATACTTGCAAAGTAGATGTTTTCCCCCTCAGAGTGCATATACACAGGTTGCGTCTACGAAAATGTTGTTAATTACTTATTATATGTATATAATTTATATTGCACAAGTGCTTAAACTTAAATGGCTGTACTTAATTTTGAAACTAAAAAAATAAAGATAGTGTACAGAAATGTTGTAATCAAATTGGCATTCGTTTAAACAACGTATATCGTCTGGCTCATTGTCAGCATTATAATCATATAGGTTACAGTATTAGAGTCCACCGATTTATTCGCTTGTGCATTATACACAATAAAAGTTTTAATTTGAGTGAAATGAAACTTTTTTTTAAGTCAAATTGCATTATGGTTTGACAGCGAAAAAGGAGTAAACGAACTGGATATGTTCAGATGAGACCTGATTTATTTTAATACTCTTACGATGGAATGACACAGCCTGTTACACAACGATTTCCTCCAAATATTTTTTTCCGGAAGGTCTTTGGATTCAATTAGACACGTATTTCTTCTTTTTCACCAATGGGCCCCGGGGGTTAAAAAATAAATTATTTAAGATTTATGACTTTTCAAAATCAAAAATCCTTAACTCGAACCATAACCTTAATTTAAGTTATGTTACTTGCAACCAAGTTGACCACGTATTCAGTATGTTAATTCAAAACATAAATTTTTGGGCCTGCTTTAGATATTGACAGAAAAAACATCACACGAGTTCTGCAGTGATAAATTCAGTGCTACGGAGCAAATCAATTTCTCCAACTGTAGGTATTGAAGCTCATCGCTCTAGGTGTTTAAATTTCTTGCGCTTAACTCGAAGCATAACCATTTTAATGATATTGAATGTGAAAAAAATTTCATGCAATACAAGGGCATAAGTAGTGGTTTCTGGACGTGTTGGAGTTCATATATGTACTATGTAATGTGAAGTCTCATGTGTACGATTAAGTTCTGTCGACAGTTAATTGATTTGAAGCACTGGAAACTTTTTTCTTGTAGATGTGAGTGTAAGATCTCTCTCCTGTATGAGTTCTCATGTGGACTTTGAAGTCCAACAAACGAATTAACCGTTGTCCGCATTCTATACACTTAGTTTCTCCCTAGTGTGACTATGAGTTCGTGCATGACATCTAAGAGATTCATCTCAAAATTATAAATAAGGGCATTTCTGTGTAAAATTGATACAACAATTATAGTAAGAGTAAGAGAGGCGTAAGTAAATAAATAAGTAAATGTATACCCGCGTTCAACTAAGAAGCAATTGATTAATTGACTAATTAGTACATTTGGTACTAATCAAAGTCTTTGGGTTGGTTGATTACTCAATTTTTTTTTCATTTAATTTATTAAGCATATCATTTATTTAGGTCGTGCATTGTTTAGTATGTTACACTTCCGCACACTCGTATTCATTCTTAAAAAAAAACATAGTATTTATTTCATTTACGTAGAAATTCCGGAAATGTATGAGTAGGTGGATTTTTCCACCGCTGTGCTGTGTGGAGGTTAATAATTGTAAAAAAGTTAATTTTTTACTTATATAGACAAAAGCTTAATTGTTTAGATTCTCAATCGCGTCGATAATTGGAGTCGCGCGGACTTCACTGTTGTATTCATTGGATGATCACTAATTCATGTGACGCCGGTGGCGGTGATTAAAATTAATCATTTCTGACTCTTCGGTTTTAATTCCTTAATCGAATGTGCATAATTATAGTCAATTATTTCTGTCCCGGTTCACAGCAAAACACTTGAGTTATTTTTGATAGTTGTGGGATGTCACTCTCACTATATAGCTGGTCAGATTTCACAACCTTCCGTTGGGATACATTTAATAACAAATATTATTACAAAACGCTTTGCAATGCAACGGCAATATCAAGTTTAGATTGGGAACTATTTGTTTATTTCAACTCAACTCATGCACTTGATAAGATATGATAAGAATGCAGGTGCGTTGGTCCAGAACTATCACTTCATTCTCTGAAAACCCATGGTTTTGTAGCGGAATTAAATTAACGCGTGTAATGAAGTTGTAGAAAATGCTGCGCTTAGGTTTTAAGGTTTATTGTAGGATCCTGTTTTACCTCGCAGTTATAACGTTGGCCGGATATTTTGTTATTAATTATTCACGTGGTAGAGCTGCGCAGGCGGTGATTCACAATTGGCCGCTTTCTATTGCTGATTTCAACGCATCTTCAACTAATTATTGGACGAATGATGAAGAATGTAAAAGTATCAAATTTACTTTGCGAAGCACGGGGCCTTTAAGCCAAGGTAATCCTATAACTAAGTTTACAAGACTACAAAGCGTGATTGCCATTTTACTTTTAGAGCCCTAGTTAGCCTGGAAGTGGGAATTCCTGGCTCCGATACCTCATCGAATGTTCTACCGGATTCTTCACTGGAAGTATTTATCGAGAGAACAGAATTTATGCCAAAGGGCTACTTGGTGAATATAGCTGTCCAGAAGACAGAACCACAATTTTACAAAAAACTCACGATCATTCTGCAGACACAATTTTCTCAAAATGTCGTCAAAATGGTGAGAAATTTCCAAAAGATCTGTTCGCTTTTGATAGAATTCTGATAATAAGAAATCCCTATGACTCTATTATCTCCAACTGGAAGTTAAAACAGTCTAATGATCAAAGAGGTCATGCTAACGAAACGACATTCTCTCAGACAGGTAACGTTATGGACGTACAGAATTTCTTTCAAAAAATAGTTTAAATATTGTGTTAAAGATTCAAACTTTAGCTTCGATATCTCAGTTTAATTAATTTTCTTAACTTCGTGTAAAATAGTTAATAAAAACAGTGTTGCCGAACAGGTCGTAAATCTGTCGAATTATTTGCAAATCGCTCGAAACTCAATTCACTGATTTCTTGTTCTTTTAAAAGTTATTCTCGATCACCAAAACTAACCGGCTTGTTTTCCAGAAAAATGACTAAGACCACCGCTGAGCCTACACAATCACTATCCAACTTGGCGATAGGAACGCTTCGACTGCCAAACGATTCTCTGGCAAAATCTAGAATCCCAATTAATTCTCGTCAAAAATAACTGTCTTTTGATTCCTTCCCGTACACACACTCAAACTTGTGAATAAATTAACGTTTATTCTCCGTATTTAAAACTATTTACAAACTTGAAATGTGTGAATTTGATAACATATTTTGTCAGACAAAACTAAACTCGTAATTTTAGCACAAAGGAAATTGAAGGAAATAAAATGGCAGCCGCCCTTGGGTTCTGTCTAACAGAGAGTTCTTACTTGGTAGCTCTAGGGAATGGGAATAATCCTAACAAAAGAATCCTGTCCTTTTATATGAACTACAACTACGCACTAGTTTATACATGGAAGGTTCTCGAATGTTCTAGAAGGTTCTAGAAAATAACTTATTTTTTTACATATACTTTTAACATGTAGGAAGGAAAAATACAAAATCGTTTCATATAACATACACTTCTTATACATACATATGTACCTAAAACTTGTATGCTCTGCTTAGCACATATAACTTACATACATAAAGAAAGGGGGATTAGTCGGCTGTTTTCTCATAGCCGACCAACTTTCTTGGGCATAGGCAAGGGATTATAAACGGCTCTTCTCTTGGCGCCGACTAGTTTCTTGGGCCTAGGGAAGGAATTTGTCGGCTGTTTTCTCACAGCCGACCAACTTTGACACAAGGGAAAATGTAAAATAAAACTAAATAGAAACAGTGAAGAATCACAAATCGTAACTACAAAGTTCATAAATCATATAAAATTACTACGTACAATTACTTGACATCTAATAAAACCTTAACTTGTATCAATGTAAAAAACTTGTAAAAATGTATCATACATAAACTTACATAAATCTTAATATCCAAAATTCTGAAATCATAAAATTCATATTCTTAAAAATACTTTACATCTGGTTACTCGACGACAGAAGTGTTACTATTAGTTGGACAATGATAAATGCGTTAGTTAATTCAATGAGGCAGAAGAGAGCAAGGGCTGATTTTGTTCTGGAAGAGTCTGGCAACGCGGAATAAATGAAAGCAGGGTTTTCGGGGTTCACCAAGAACATCATTCCAAATATTGGTACTAAACCATAACAACCGACCACGAGGTACTTGAGAATTTTTTCTCGCAAGTTTTCGTTCAAGTACTTTCTTCCGAATCTTGGACAACCTTTAAAAGTGGATAAGTTCATGAGTCGCTAAATCCATCATATTGTAGACTACCTTATTGGAAGTAAAATATATACTCAAGCAAAAATAACGCACCATAAGTATAGTTGAAATTTGTAGTCAGCTGTTGCGGGTATAGCACATCTTCCATGTAAAGTGAATTTGAAATGACATATGCGGCCCCATTTATGCGGATAATCAATAAAATGGAATACATTATAGCATCATCAAGTTTTGCCGTCAGATTGTAGTATGCGAATATAATGGGTAAGCGAAGTAAGACAAAAGTCCAATATCCACACCACAAGAATGTGAAACCTGATGACACACATTTCTTCCATTTCTTAGTGGTCGGAATTGCCCGACATTCTTTTGAGTCCCAATCTTTTGGTGTCAGACCCAATTTACATGTTTCTCGTAGGATGGAATTGATGAGTTCTGCTTCGACTTTTGTTAACATTCTCGAACCTTGAACGACAAATTAGAAGGCACTTTGGGCATGGAATTGTGCCGTTCAGTTCGAATTGGCTGAATTTTGGATATGTTGTAACCCTTGACCTCATGAACAACTTTTGTGAATATCACAATCCCGTAGGTGTTACCGTTTGGCCACTAGGAAGTACATATGTTGCATGTGTTACGCCGTCTGTCGTAAGGCGTAGCACGCCCAGTGTACATACCATCCCGTGTTACTTCTAGCGGCCAAACGGTAACTCCCTCGTGCTCGGAGCTTCACAAAAGTTTTTTAGTGGGTCTGCTGCAACATATCCAAAATCCAGCTTCCCTTTTAAAAAACAAAAACTTATGGAGAATTTGGACGAAATCGATAAAGTAGAACTAATGTTTCACATTAAAACTTGTTGACCAGATTTCCGGCTAATTAACTTGACTATGAAGGAACCCTTATATCTCAAGTTATACCGAACTTTTTTTATCTTCCATTTCAACTGGTAAATACAAAATTCACATTACTAGAAATTATAGTGAATTACTGATTCAGTTTCAGTAGTGCGAATGGTTTCCCAATTTGACAACTTCATTCATAGTTAAATATTAGGTAAAATATTTAGAAAATCTTACTGTGTAGAATGGACGGCCGTATTTTGTATACAAAGATCATACACCCAATTCGTAGGTGATGTAATTGTCTGTCAACAATACGCTGACATCAACTTAAAAGTTGAACAAAGTCTGACTGAATAGGTTTTTGTCAAATTAAATAGATCAAATGTCCTGCGTCCTTGTTGGAATGACAACAACGACAGAGTGAACGAAATGAGAGCGGGTTGACCAGTGCACACACCAACCACGGTTCCACAATCACAGTATATAGCTTTTATAAATTTTCTTTAATGACTCATTCACTTTTCAATTTGTTGCCAGAATAAAAAATGATTCACAATTTCTCCCAGCCCGAATATCCGCGAAGTAAGTCTCATTACCAAGAATATTAGATTCCGGCTATATAATTTAATAGAAAACTCCGGGACGCGCTTGATTTCTCCGTATTCAATTTTAAGGTCACCAATACAGGTACGGATGTACTTTTTACATTGTTAAGAAAGAAAATCCGGTTTCTGGAGAATAATCAAACTAATTATTAAAGTCACATTACAATGGGATTCTAGCTTTTCGCTCGAGAAGAGCAAAGTATGCGTTACATTATTTGGTGACCATTTGCTTGAGTTACGCTGCGCTCTTTATCGTGCAGTCATACCAATGCTAGACCGAAAACAATTTTCCTTACATTGGATATCCGAAGCCATAAATTATTTAAATTTCAATTTCAGGACTTCGGCTCAACAGCGGACTTTCTAGACAAAATGTCCAACGCGGGAGTACTGTGTTAAACAATGCAAGGAGTACTGTATATCTACTAAACGAATACAGTTGAGCTCGGATCGTTGTGAATACGTTCTGAGGTGAGACGGAGATGCTTCTGTTACAATCAATGTGTCGTCGAATTATGTTTGACACCAATAATTCAATCAATCAATCAAGTTTTACTTGACATATGACAATGCGGTTCAATCAATATTAGTCATACATGCAAGGTGTAAAAAATAAGTTTGTAAGCTTTTAATTCTTAAAGTTAAACACATATTTATTTTTAGCAAACATTTTTGTTTTTTAAATTCACTTTGGGTTAATCACATTTAGATATTTTGCATACAAAATGTTATACATTAAGAGTCAGAAGTAGAGATAACTAGTAAAATCACTATTTCAAAATCCATAAACCTTAGTATTTTCTGTGTTGAATTCACTTGACATACGAATTCTAGATTGTTACCATGATCCGCAAAAGAACTTGCTTTCCGTAAACGTAATTCATGAGTCGCGATACTCGGACATGCAAGTAGATCACCGACGTCGTATCCCCCCTCATAAACTTCACGTGCACGAACACAATCAAAATCAAATAACAAGCAATGAGAGTAGATTAGAGCTACTGCTCCTCACCCACGTGTGGGTGAGATGGTGGGCTACGCGAATTACACGCGATAGCAATAAATGTGTTTGGCTATAAGCAGAATTGGATGATTGGCCCATAAAGTTCTCGAAGTTAAAATAAGAGTGAACGTTCCATTGATTCCAGTCTGCAATTGAAAATTTTGCCCCGCTGTCTATCAAATACATGTTACTCATATAACATTTAATCGGAGGCAAGGAATGATGGATTACTTGATTCATTTTTTTCTCCTCTTTGACAAATTCATAATTTCAGACGATGTTTCAGTCGGACTGTAGATTCGAACACACTTGCCAAAGAACTGGAAGGGATAACCACAATTTAGAAGAGAAGGAAAGGAGTTCTTGCGTCTCCTCATCTCAATGACATTATTTAGTACTATAGACATTTCTTCCTGCCAATATCACTAATGGAATTAAAATCCGAGAAAACGGATTTTTGTAAAGAATGCTAAGAAACTGTACTGTTCGATATGCTTCTGTGGTTTGTTACCTTCCTTCCTCCTCTAGAAAAAGATAGCAGTTTAAGTCACTAGTTTAAATCCTCTTTTATTTTATTCCTTTGAATTCCGAATAATTTAATAGGAAAATCAAGTTTTGTTACTTCGTATTTAATTCAACGGTCTCAAATACAAGGACGGATGAACTTTTTACGTTGTTAAGAAAATACGGTTCCTGAAGAATAATCAAACTAATTATTCAAATCACATTACAATGACATTCTAACTTTTCGCTCGTGAGAAGTAAAGTCGGCGTTACATTATTTGGTGTCCATTTGCCCTTGCTCGGTCTACGCTTCGGTCTTTGTCGTTCAGTCGTTCCAATCCTTGTCCGAGAACATTTTACCCTGCCTTGGAAATCTGAAACCATAAATTAGTTAAACTTCAATTTCGGGAGTCCGGCTTATCAGTTGGCTTCCAAGATAAAATTCCCAACTAGGGAATAGTTCGTTAAACATGAATGGAGTATACCTACTAAGCGTATACTCCCTAACATCGATACATTTCTACACGCAGTAGTGCCTCTCAAGGCAGTTATCAGAACAATATGATCGTATCGATTTGAATACGTTCTGACTTGAAGCGACGGATGATAATTCTGATACTGTCAATCCGATGTCAAATATTATGTTTGACGTCAATTAAATCAATCAATCAAGCTTTAATTGCGTAACAATGCGGCCCAACCAATATCAATCATATATAATATAGGGTTTAGAATATATGTTTGTCACCGATTAATTGTTAAAGTTAAATAAAGATCATTTGTAGAAGAACTTCTCTAACTAATTTTTTTGAATTTTTGGTAAAAAAGATACTATTATTGCTAATCTGGATTCATTGAAAACACATATTTAAGTGACTAATTAAAGAATTATAATTAATGTGCAGAGAGCAGCGGTCGATTGAGTTTGAGTTTGCAAATTCTGATAGCAATATTTATTAATTGTGAGATTTTTGTAATTCTTGAATTCTTTGCTGATTCAGCTAACACTTGAAATAAAACTAAATCTAAATATAAATATCAGGATTAATTTATTTAATTCAAAATAAAGACATTAGTATCTTATCTTATCATATGTCGTACCGTATTAACACTTTATAGCTGACTAGCGCAATATATACATCATACTGCTCAAAATATTTATTCAATTCTTGAACAAAGTATCTACGGAATTTAATAGCAGCGGTGTCACGAAAACCTGCAGGTAGTATTTTCCATTTTTTTTGTCCCCAGTGCGAAATACTTAATTGCTAAGTGGGAAAACTAATCACTAAACGGTTTCAAAAAATGGCCAAGTTAAAAGACTTGTGTGTTAAGGGAAATGCAAATGTGTTCAATAGAAGAAACTATGCGAATGTATAGTTACAACAGGATATATTATCAGACTCTTATTCTTATTAAACATTTCGTTTAAGTAATAATATTTTCATTTAAAACGTATTATCAATTAACCCAATATTTCCTGACTTAAATAGTCACAAATATTATATGATTGTACTGATAGAATATGTTAGGATTTTTCTAAAAATTCTCCTGCATTGACCGAGTTGGTCAATTTAACAAACATATCAGTGCTAGTGCTTAGTGCTATGTGCTAATTTAGGCTCTACAAAGGATTTGGGTGAGAACGAAGGCCACGTGAATTAGGCATGTTAATTAATGTGTTTTACTTTAAGCAGGAGTGCATGATTTGCTGGCTCATCAAGCCCTTGAAGTCAAAAGAAGAGTGAATGTTCCATTGATGAGCCAGTCTGCCATTGAACCTTTTCCCCCGTTGTCCATGAAGTACATGTCACCCACATAAATTTTAATCGGAGCCAACGATTTAAGATTAGTTGATTCAATTTTTTCTCCCTGAACCCGAAACTGAATTGTTTCATATGTTGTTTTAGTTGAACTGAAGATTCATACACATTTGCCATGAAGTAAGCACCGAATAATAATATCAAAGAACACAAAGGGATCAAAATTATACAGTAGAGAAAGAAATGAGTGCTTGTGTGACTCCTCAACTCAATTACAACGTATATTGAAATCATCGCTACATTTCCTATACCCAATTTTACTAGTGGAATGAAAATTCGAGAAAAAGTATTTCTTAGAAGGATGTTCAGAAGAAATATTTTTCGATATGCTACTGTAGTTTCCGCCAATCCGTTCTCTTCCATATTCCACTCATAACTGCAATTAGAAAACGATATAATTCAACTCACACTTTTAAATCCACAGCATTTCTCTAGTTCATACTCAACAACTCACTTCAGCCAGAAGATGACGCATGTCAGGTACTCAAAGAGGACGAGAAGAAGTGATACTATTATTACAATGTAGAGAAATATATTGGTAGATTCAAGGATGCAGGAGAGAGTAAGAACTGATGGTGTTCCGTAAGAATCTGGTAACGCGGAATAAAGAAAAGCAGGGTTTTCGGGGTACAGGAGGAACGTCAATCCGAACATTACAACTGTATTAAAACAACCTGCCGTAAAGTACTTGAGACATTTTTCTCGCAAGGGTTTGTTCAAGTACTCCTTTTTGAATTTTGACATACCTGTAAATTTAACAAAGGTCACATTTCTCATATTCTACGACAGCCTTTTTGGAAATAATAAGTTTATCCAGAATTTTACACAACGATAACTTAGACTCACCATATTTCTTATTGAAATTTGTGGTAAGCTGATGTAGGTATAGAATATCTTCCATGTAAAGTGAATTTGTGACCATTGTGGCGATTCCAATTAGGCGGATAATCAATAAAATGGAATACATTATAGCCTCATCAAGTTCTCTTGTCCGATTGTATCTTGCGAATGTAATGGGTAAGCGAAGTAAGACATAACCCATGTATCCACACCACAAGAATGTTAAACCTGACGACAGATATTTCTTCCATTTGTGAGTTGTTGGAATTATCCGACATTCACCTGAGTCCCAATCATTTGGTGTGACACCCAATTTGCAAGTTAGTCGCAGGATGGAATTTATGAGTTCTGTTTCGACTTTTGTTAACATTCTGGATCCTTAAACGACAAAATTAGAATATCTAGCTTCACATAATCACAATAGTTTTGCGGGAGTACAATCCAATAAATATTAAGTTGTAAGATTTATAAATTCAATTGATTTCGAGGACTTATATGTATTGAGGAAGCGTCGCATTGCGCTTACTTATTCCTAATTGTTTGTTAATTAACACACAAAAGTATCTGCACAACTGAGCGATCCTTTTTTAAAATATAATGACATTTTACTATATTATATTTAAACTTGTTATTTGAAATCCGTATTGGTAGTAATTTCAATAAATACCTGACGACCGACTGATTCCATTTCAATAGCTTTCCATTTGACCCAGAACCCAGTTTGATTGTATATCCACGAAGTACGTCGTACACTCAATTCAAACTCTACCCTAACTCAAAGATCGTACACGCGATCCGTAGGTGATCCAAATGCTTGTCAGTAAGAATGTTACGTATACATGAATGTTTAACAGCAATAGGACTTTGAATAAAGTAAGTCTGGCCGAATGATTTTTCTGTTGAATTTAAGAATCCTATTTAAATCAGACGTCCTAGAGCTTTGTAGAAGGACAAAAACGAGCGATGCGATGGAACAAAATGAGGCCACAATGAAAAGTGAGCAGAGCAACACTGATAATAGTACCACAGTCACAGCCTATTGTTTCAATCGATGCTTTGCTTTTAAATGCAAAAACTCGTTCACTTTTTCTGTTAGTTCTTCGGAATGGGGAAAAATTTCGGACATATCCTCAGCCAATCTCATTAGCAATGTATCGGATTCCGGCTATATAATTTACTTGAAAACTCCACCACTCCTCCGGGATACGCTGGGTTACTTCCTATAAAATTCCACGGTCTCAAATCTAGGTTTTCCGTTTTCTTATCTCTGTTTCTTATCTCTGTTATCTCTGTTGTCGTTATCTCTGTTTTCTAGCTTGTCGCTTAGGAAAAGCAGAGTGGGCGTGACATTTCTAACTGTAGGAAAACTTCACTACTGCTTGTCCGAGAAAGACTGTCACTACACTGGAAATCCGAAGCAATAAATTATTTAATTTGTGTATTTTGCGTATGTCATCGGTCTGGGACTGTTAAATTTCAAATTCAAACTGGCCCAGAGACATTAGTTTTGGATAACTACAGTGGACTCTCTATATATCAACCTTATCGGACACCTCCATATATCGATCAAAATCCCAGGCCCTGATGAATTCCCTATGCATTTAGAAAGGTACGTTGGAAATTTTTCCTACATTAAACTTTCTCTATATCGTACAGATTTGTGTGCATATTTCGAGTTCGATATATAGACTCCACTGTGTTGTAAACATGAAAAAAAAATCGTATTGTACCTACTTAATTTAGTCGCAATATCTCATAATTCTTAAGAATAAGTATATATGTTGTAGGCCATATATATAACCAGGCATTATAGATAATGCCTAGGCATTATGTATAATGCCTAGGCATTATGTATAATGCCGGCGACTGCACGCCATAT
>JAQGCB010002209.1:0-12115 GCA_034698835.1 Protaphorura tricampata | reverse complement strand
GTATATAATTGGGACCCTCCACTTGGTGACGTCAGACCCCGACGGACTCGGCACAGGTGAAACTACACTGGACAGTAATTCAAAATACTGAGTCCCAGTCCACATTGATGAATCCAATTAGTTCACTCGTCCATGTCATCATCAATGTCATTAAGACTGAGATTCCGTTCCAAGAATTTGGTGAAATTGAAGAAGCGGACACGAATGTCTTTGAACAAAATCATATGAGTGGCCCTTTCGTAGGTGTGTACTGTGACAATCCCATGACTCATTTCTCAGAGACGTAAGTTTTTCTATTGAGTTTTTGTTCTTGTAATTAATTATATCTAGATATGTCCACAATTGTCATAAATTCATAAATTATTCTTGAACAATATTGAATAGTGGTATGAAGAATATTGTTTCATATTAATTTTATTTAATTTTCTCTACAGGTCATTCCCAATAGTACCAGCGCCGTCTTATGAAATCTATGATCCAAATATTGAGATTAAACACGAAGTCGATGAATTATTTATAGGAAGTGTACAATGAAGAAGGAAGACAACTTTGAAGAAATGTCGACAAAATCTATTGATACTCACGCCGGAAGGAGAGCCAGAAATCAAATGGATTGCTTTGCCAGGATCATGTTCAACTCACCAACTGTTCAGTTCAATCGTATCGAAACTCGACACAGAAAACAGTTTTGTCAATGATATATTATATCATTGACAAAAATAAATTAAATTAAATTAAATTAAATTAACATACCTCTTATTTTATGAGATGAGAATGAGAAGAATATGAAATGAGAGTTAAAATGGAAAAACTCAACCGTTCAGTCCAATTAATTTAGAAAACAAAAATTGTCAAATGTTATTTAGCCCGAATTAACAAAGGAAAACTTTTAATGATTGAATTTGAATTAAAAACTAATCACGAAAATGAAATAAAGAATCAGAATCAATATAAAATTCACATATACTCTACGTGACACGTGACAGAAAATTTTGAACTGCATGGTTGACACATTTCTACACACATTCCGTTGTCAATACAATATTATCATTTAGGATTTTCAACAGCAGCGGAGTCAAGCTTTAATCACGAATATTCGGACAAATAAATTGCATTACAGTCTTACTCATTTTTCATATTTCCAATTTAATTTGAGTTAACATATTTAGAAAATTCACATTCAATAAAAATCAATGTCTTCAAATTTTTGGTCTCTGATCTAAATTTGAGTGGACATATGTAGAAAATTTATACTTACTCTGGAGAGAGAACGAAGTCATTTTGTCATGTCAATTTGAATTGTATTTTCCTTTATACAAATAAAAAAAAAAGTTATAGTCAAATATTTATTGACACATTTTAATATTGCATGCAAATTGTCCGGTGAGTGCATCGACTGAAACTGTAATCTCCTTCATTTGATCAATAATATAAATAAGTAAATTAGTCAATGCAAAGCCCAGAATCCCCCCAGCCACGAGTCCCACGAGTGCACCAATGGCAATTCCAATTGGAAGTCCAAAAGGGCCAAAAGGTGCTCCAATAACTCCACCCGCGACAGCTCCTGCCACAGCTCCTGCAACAGCTCCAATCATAGTTCCAGCAATGACGGACTTATCCACTCCATTCAGAAATTCTTCAATTTTTTTTTGCACATCGTCAATTTTCTTTCTGATTTTTTAAATAATCCAAGTATCACATTATGTAATCAAATAATATTTAGCAAATTAAGCTTTTAACTCACACTTACTTTATTGGTTCAATTTTGCCGACACCCGCGCCCGGCGCGCCTCCGACTTTCTCCCAACTCTTTTCAAGCTTAGCCAATACTTTCTTCACCTCAGTATTTGCTTTCCGAAGGCTTTCCGTATTTTGAATAATTTCTTGTTGTTCATGTTTTTCCAATTTTCTAGAATTAAAATAGAAAAAAGATAAACGCACTTTCAATTCAGAATTCATAGGTAGTATAATGGTGATATGAGCTTTTGTGACCAATGTAGGGCGAAATTATGATTTGTGGGGATGAAATTTGAATAATACATCATATTAATCTGGCCACGCCACACGCTACACGCAAGGACCAGAAAATAATTTATCGGTTCTAAGTGCTAATAAAATAAATTATGCTGCGGGATATAGGGATACATGTACTACCAAATTAGACTTTGTATTTCCTTATAGGTAAAAATTATTTTTTAGAATAACGTGGGTAATGGAGAAACTCTAATTTTGGTGTACTTAATAAAGGCTTACAGTGGGTGGTGGTGTGTTGACACAAAAATTTCATTTGTACATTTGTATACATAAATTATTTTTTAAAAAGAGATTAATTCAGTTTTCGATTTTATAAACCAAAACTTTGTTTTGTAGAATAACTAAACAACTTACTTGAAATCTTCTTGAGCATTAGGAATATCCATCTTCTTTGTCATTTTCCTGACAATTACTGGCTTCAACCAATTAATTGTAAGACTTGTAAAAATTTTGCCCAGACTTTTATAACGTGTCTACTGAATACCAAATCTTGTAATTCACGAACGTGTGTGTACTCCTCTCTACCTAAAAATTCTAAAGAAAAGTGTTTTCAAACGGTTATAAGCCTTTGCGTTTGCCCTGTCCTGACTTGATTCTTTGTGTGGTATATGTATGATTGTAAAAGAATTCAAACGCTCAAAAAACAAGCGACGAGGCTATAAAAGTTGAGAGGTGAAGGGTTCAAAAGTTATCTTATACATAACTTTATATTTTATATACCTACTCAAAGTGGGAGTGAACTTCAAACTTATAGCCCTTTGGAAAACTCTTCTTGTAAAAGTTCTACTTGATTTCCCTTTAAGACTAAGACCATGAGATGCTTTAGGGAAAATAACAAACCGTATGCTTGGTGCCCCATACAATTTCTAACACGGGGAGTACTCCTCTAGTCAAAACTGGATTAATATCCTATAGGACAAGGATAGTATGTACCAATAATGTACCACATCCCATGGTAAAATACCTTACAATGTTTTGCCACAGCCAGTCAAGCCCATTTATCCGATCATGGTAGAATTTAAATAAACAATGCTGCCACGAACGAGAATGCAACAAAATATAAAGATACCTTGACCTAGTAGTATTGAATTTATTTACCATGAGATGTTTAGTTCCCATATGAGTGTAAAGATGCGGAGTATTTTGCTGTGGGCGTTTATCACGTGGGAAAATTTTCTAATCTCATATTAAATTGGAATTGTTTTGTGGAACGGATACTATGCTTTCTAAGTATGGGGGGATTTTGAATGGAATAATCGGGTGCCATTTCTCAAAATAAATTCAGTTTATTCTCAGAATAATAAAGTATTCTTTCTAACAAAGTCATCTGGAATTCCGAAACGCTTAGACAGTTGTCAGACTTGAATTAGGTACAAGTACTTTTGTAACTAAATTACTAAACTAGGATTGCAATTACGTAACTGCAATAGCTGTGTAAATGAATTACGAGTAATTACACATTTTCAACGTAACTTGTGCGTAATTAGTTAACTTATAATGACTATATTCTCAATTATTTTATTGTCAACTAAAGTTTTGCGCTAACTGAATGTTTACGGAAACTCAAGGACAATAGGCATTCATATTGCTAAAAATAGTAAACAACTCTCATCTCAATAACAGAATAGAACACGGGCCCCATTGCCCCATATATATATACTCTCCAATAAAACGCGGGTCTCGAACCCGGGTCCAGTATTTTAGAGCGCAGGTAAGACTCCGAATACAACGCGGGGTCATTATACATAGCAGAAGTACATGTAAGCACCAGACGTCAATAGGAATGGAACAATAAATATATAGAATGTGGGTCCGAATAGTACTCCGGTCTCATAATAACTAAATGTTCCGTTTTTTAAGTAGATCGCGGGTGTTCTATTCTTTCATATATGGACCATACTCGAGAGTATACAATTGTAATCATCATGATTAGACGTAGGACAAAGCAGACTAAAATAATTAAGTCTCATTTAACCAAGACAAAAATTAACGATTGAATTCTAATAACAGACGATAGACGAATCATGAAAACGGAACAAAGAATCGGCTACAGAATTCACACGTGTATCAATGTGGGATACGAATTTTTTTACTACTGGTTGACACAGTCTGCATACATTAGGTTGTAATTACCATACGAATTAGGTTTTTCAACAGCAGTGTCAAGATTTGACCACGACACGACGAAGATTCAAACGAATAATTGCATTGAAGTCATAATTTATTTATTTTTATATCAAAGTTAATTTGTAAAAGTCATTTGTAAGTGGAACAAAGAAAATGACGCAATTTTCAGTTCAATTCGAATATTGAATTATTATACTTACAACGGGTTAAGTTACAAGTCAAAAAAAAATTTAGTGGCACATTTTAATATTGCATGCAAATTTTCCAGTGACTGCGTCGACTAAAACCGCGATCTCCTGCATTCGATCAATAATATAAATGAGTAAGTTGGTCAACGCAAAACCCAAAAAGCCAAGAACCACAAATCCCAACAGTCCAACATGACCAAAATGTGTTCCAACAGCTACTCCTGCCACAGCTCCAATAGCAGATCCAAAAACTGCAGAGTGATCGATTCCATCCATAAACTCTTTACTTGGTTTTCTCACTTCATCAATTCTGTTCCTGCAATTTTAATGTTTTTAAATAAATAATTTATAATAAATAATTAACATAATTTCCTTGAAGCTGGAACTGAATTCTAGACTCCGCTAAAAACTTCAAGTGACTGGAATTGTTTCATCGCAAATTTGAAACCCTCCCAGCGTCCCTGCATCACAAGAAATTCAATGGCATGGTCTGACCATAATACATGCATTATTGGGACGAACTCTCAACAGTTTAATAGAATTATTGCAGAAAACTTGATTCCATTCCAATTCGCACTTACGTTATTCGTTGAATTTTGTCGACGCCACATTCTTGCAACTCTCTTCAAGCGTGGTCAGCGCTTTCTTCGTCTCAGCATTTGCCATAAGAACTGCAGCCGCACTCTCAAAAAATTTTTGTTAGTCACATTTTGTTAATTTTCTAAAAAAATCAAAATATAAATTCATTCGGTTGAGTACACTACACTGCCAAATTCAACAATTTTTGTGGTCTTTAAATTAAAGGCCACAGTCTTAAGTCGAGTTTTTTCCGAGCGCAATTATTTTGGATTTTATTATTAAATGGAATAGTAGTGACCCTATAATATTATTAATTGCATCACAATTTTTGAACAAAATTAGTTATTCGATTTTACAAAGCAAACTACCATTCAATAACTTACTTGAAATCCCTTTGAGCATTTTGAATATCTATCATTTTCCTAGTAATTATTGCCACTGCCCTTAATATTATAAAATTGCAAAACTTAAGATAATCGTGTAGTTATCGCACTTTGACTAGACTCCTCTTCCTGCAGTCAATTTGTATGTGATATAATACGTATAATGTAAGTATTCAAACTGTAAGAAATAGTGATAGGGATATAAGTTTTGCAGTTCATGTAGGGTCAAAAAGTTAAGAGTTTATTTTTTCTCTGAACCATTCATGATTGCATGCTCAAAGTCTGAGTTTATTTATCAACATTATGCGAGACTCTTACAAGGTAATGGCGCAACCTGACCCAGTGAGACTGAGACTCGCGGGTGACCTCCACATTTATTAATTTGTTCCTTGTCATAATTGAAGACTTTGTATTTCTAAATTAGAATTACTGAGTAGGGTTGGCAAACAATTTTTTGTCCTCCTGAAGTCAAAACACTTGAAAATGTATATTTTAACTTTTAAATGCGTAGTTGGAAAAAGAGTGTGGGATTAAAAACACAATTTTCTGATTTAAAGGCGATTGTGTAGTGTTGTGTAGTTTCATACTTCTATGGGTAGTGATGGGTACTATCCAAATCCAAGTAGTACTTTACAACCTTTCTTACGTGTTACATAACCCATGACACTAAAATTTTGTTCAAGCCCAACTGTCCAACTCAGGGGACTCAGGGTTAACTCACAGAACTGAGAAAAAAAAGTTACGATGGGTCAAGGTAACACTCGGAGTCATGCCATGACATTCCCTTGTTAGACAACATGGCCATGGGAAGAATTGCGTACAACTAAACTAGACTTTCCGATCCTAAAGTGATACGTGATGAGAGACAAAAATCATAACCCGTTCTACAACCCAATCACAATCGGATGGAGAACGAAAAGGCGTAAGCTACCATGAATTACCGATTAGAAGCTAGTACAAGCAACAACGAAAACTGTCAAAACTAAATTAACATTGAATAGCATGTAATGTTATATGGCTTCACATGACGTCATCGTGTTAGTTCTTTGCCTATTCGCATTTCTTAATCTCAGTGAACATTGCCCAGTAGTCATATTACTTTCGGAGAAATAAAAACATTTTGTATGAATATCAATAATATCATATGCCTGGTTATGTACATCTCTCCAGTTGAATTTTGAATTGTTTAAAAATTTGTCCTTACTTTTTGATAACTCCACGCAGGCAATTGATCTCTAAATTAATCATTTTTGTTGAGAACGATTGATTTTGTTTTGTACGTTAGTAATACGCTATTAACTAATGCAAATTATCATTAAAAGGGAGAATTACTAACGCTGTTGGGCTCAAGCCAGGCAAGATGTGGCTACTTTTGCCCTAGCGCCATCTACTACGACTGTTACATTAGTGTACTGCAACTCTGGAGCCGAGTTCAGATACCAGATTACTACTATTCCTATACCTTGCCGAAATGTTCCCAAAAAACTGAAACGCGTGACAGACAGACGGACAGACGGACATAGGGATCGTAATAAGTCGTTTACAAAGTAGTAAACTACCCGTGGCACGACTTAATAATGTTATGACAAAAGAACGTACTCTAATGTTTTTTTCGAACGTTGTTCAATCGGATCTCCGTTAGTCAACTCAAAGTCTCGTGTGATAATTTAAAATAAAATATTATTTGGAAAAGTAAAAATGGTCTCTACAATGGACGAATCAGAAATTGTAAGTGCCGGGGAATATGGTCACGTACTGCTTGACTGATTTACATTTTAGATTCAGAAAGAGGTCAAGGTGCCAATATTTATGAATATGAAAAGTATTTTCCCAAGCGGATAAGTGTCAATGTATTTAACTGACAATGATGAGAAGGCATTATTTATGAAGCCGCACCTTCAAGTGGAAAGCATCTTACTATTTCTTCCCAAGTTCATCTGCTTCAAATGTGACTTAAGTAATGAACCCAATCAAAATTATTTTAAGTTCTAAACACATGTAAACTTATACAGATTTGGTTACATGAAGTGTACTGCTCCCAATATACGAATGTCGTAGAAGTCTAATATATTTACTTCGCGGTACACCAGTCTTAGATCTTGGCTAAAAATCGAAACTTGATTTTTTCCGATACCTCGAAAATCCAAAATCCAACTAGGATCGATCCCAGAGTTCCTAAAATTCGATCGGATCGGATGGACTCCAAATCCATGTAAATTCTTGGTACTGGACCTACAATATCGCTTCATTCGCATTCCATTCCAAATAATACATCGTTCGCATAATAACTACACCTAAGAGCACCATTGTCAAGGATGCCAAAACGCGTCTCACAATAACAAGAAATATCTTATGTTTTCTTTATGGGAGGATTTCAGGGAGCACTGTCATTATACAGAAAAGATGAAGAAAAATGTGGTATTTGGAGAATGATTGGTTGACATTTGACATGACGGATACTTGAAAATGATGAGATGAATAATAGATTTTCAGGTAACGATTAACGCAAAGTTTAGCTGATATAGATTTACGATTCAGTCTTAGACTTGACAGTAAATACAAAACATGGAGAAACGTTTCATCGTTAAAGGAAATTCCAGAATCCAACGCCCAGAGATTGATCTCGTATTTCATAAATCAAACCCCGCAGCAAGTTCATTAAGTTCAGAGGTTGATGACATTCAATTGGCTTCATATTTTAAACCATACGTAAACTTTTGTTATTATATTCTGCTGGCACCATTCAAAATTGAGTCTGCTCCCAATACTTATTACATACGAACAAATCCAATTCAAAAAGTAAGTTAGATGGAATAAAAATATTTAGACGAATTTTATACACTAATGTATTACATGTTTTAATTTTTAGTCTCTGTGTGGAATAATTCAAGCGGTTGTTTGCTTGAATGCTTTCTTTGAATACCGCATTACTTTTGTTGTAAAAATTCGACAAAGTCCAGAAATATTCATGTTTGCAATTAATCGTGCTAATGTGATTCTAATGCGTTCCATATTTTTCTACACGGTGTGGTTCAAAAAGAATTCTATTCTGGCAGTCTGTAATCATTCCATTCCTTTGCGCACTAACAAAAAGGTAAGTAGGTACAATTGTTTGTCGAGCTTTATGCGAATTATTCCGCCCTTAATTCTGATTCTACAGGTAAATAAACTGATAACCCTCGCATTCGCTGTACTATTGACCTACAGTATATTTTCAAACATGACTCACGTTTTCCATAATGGGTCTAAAGGCTACAACATTGAGTACCCATTTCGAAAAAGAGTCCGAACACTGCGATACCAGTACTATTTTACACATACATTAGAAAACGCTGACGAACATGAAGAATTATCCACATTGACAATCGTTGGAACCATCATGGCCATGTTAGTGCAGCTTTATGAAAGGATGATATGGGATTTTGTCTTATCATTGGCTTTGATGACCGGTTTTATTACTTACAAGGTCTCGAAGAAATTTAAGACCACTTTGATTCGATTTTTGAATTGTACTCTGGAAGAAGATACACAAGTAATAATATATTTTTTAAAGTCAGGTAGTGGAAGTGATGTAATCATTATTATTAACAATATACAGATATTTGAAGCCTATTCAAGGACGAAAATAATTTTCAACAAATTGAACGAATTCATTGGACCAATTTTCCTGGTTGTGTTTATCATGACAACAACCTTCTGTGCAGTCAACGTATTTCACATTTTGGACTCAGACAACTGGATTTTCCCAATCATTATTACAATTTCTTTAATTTTATCATTCTTCTCAATGACTTTCTCAGCAGAGGCTCACTACCAGGCGAATACTTTCTTTCTATATACCTGATTTCCATACAGAATTACCCAAGCTTAGCCAAAACGCATAATTAATTTCATCTTCTTCATTGTTAGGCGTATTATTTCAAAACTTGGTTATTGGCTCATCCAAGGAGATCATTGCCAAATTTCCTGTGTGAAGCAGATCAAGGCAATTTGGCAATTAAAGGAGATCGTTTCTTTACGGTCACTTACGGTTTTTTGGGAACTGTGAGTACTGTGCGATTACAAAGTTTTCCCTAATATTGAGTTTATTCTCATTATGTATTTATAAATAGGCAATCAGTGGTGTTTTAACGCTTACCATCATTATGATTCAATTCAACGGAAATCCGAATCCTACATGTTTGTGTACTTGAAGGTATTTAATTTATAACATGAGCTCAAATCTGACAACACAGTTGGAAATTATTAAAACGCATATCATTATTCCTGACTGACGTATCACCACACGATTTATTTATCATGATTTCGTAGAACTGTTCTTTCACATTAAACTGACATTAAACAATTGAATAGCATGAGAGAAGATCACTCAAACACATCATGATATTTGGAATAAACTGTCACTTACTGTATCTCTCGTCACTGACGTATGGTTTGCTCTTTTCAGAAAAAACTGCCGTCCCGGGTCAAATGGCTGTCGTCTATTCACATGCTCCCTAATAAATGGGCGGCGATCCTTAATGCAATGCGATATAATTCATGGCAGCTGACCTTGAAAGACGGCAAGTGGAGTACTTATGTGTTTTATGAATATACCTATTTGTGCACGTAGTTATGGAGTTATGTATGTAGTTATATCTATATTCAACCACTGGAATAAATGATTTCACAAAATTGGCTCATTTAAGTATGGTACATTAATACATGTACGAATTATGTAAAATTCACACAAATAATCCAAATTGTTTTCCAAAAATTGACACTGCAGCTCAGAAGGTAATCATAGGTGTTTTTTTACAGAATTTTAACTGCAACCCTTATTTTGGTTAATAATTCTTACGGTATGGGGCAATGTATTTTACGTTACGTGTACAATGCGTCCAACAACGTCTAAGTCCAATCTGAGTTCGGAAGTGACAATGCGGTATAACCCACGACGGAAACAGAGACTAACAGGGCGTTTGTCACATAATTTCTTAATACGTAGGACATAAAGTGTGCGTATCCGAAGAACATTTGCTCGAGGAGTATTTATTGAGATTCGTCTTCTAATATAATTGAAGAGAGACAAAGACTTCTCAACCAAGAAATGGAAAAATTGAGGAAAGGATTGTATGAAACACATTTAAAATCCATGAAGGCTTACGTCCGCATGAATAGAAGTGAAAAGTACGTCAAAGTTCAGGACCAGAGAGAAAAGTTGGCTAAAAGAATCACAATGGAAAAACCAATAGGAGATCCGCCCTTGGGCATGCGTTCTGACATCTCCCCCCGTCAGAATTGGCTCAAATTTGGATACCACCGCTCTAGAAATTACCGGTTGGCCGCTAGAAATACACGGGCGCTATGTACGTTGTGACGTCGTGCACGTAAGACGTCACAGCATGACGTCACAACGTACATAAGGCCCGTGTATTTCTAGCGGCCAAACGGTTATTTCCAGAGCGACGGTACCTGCACAAAAATTGTTCAGGATTTCAAGGGCTACAACATATCCAAATTTGAGCTTATTCTGACGGGGGGACAGAACCCACGCCCGAGGGCCGGTCTCCTTTCTGGAAGAATGACGTGTCGTGTGTCCAGTGGTAATGATGGTGTGATTGCCAGCACTAACGCCGTTACTGAATAACCCTGTTCTTCGGACTAAACCTAACTGCGTCAGATGATCACGCTTCGATAACTCCGGAATTTCAAAGGTCAAGTTCTAAAATGTCAATAATTCGAAGGACCACCGCTACGAGCGGAAAACAACTACTCAATAATGAAGTCAGCACAAGTGGAAGTTAGTTTCTTAACTAAACTAACTTTAATTCCACAAAATTAATTAAAACCGAAAATATTCACATATGAATAGAGTCAAGTCAAGACTCAAGTCGTACGTTTGATTCTGCCTTCTTTGTCTCGAAAACAAGAACCGTCTGATTCACGCTCCAGCTCAGTCAAAGTCAAAAGTGGGAATGAATTGGACTGTGGATGCTGCAGCAGAAGAGAGCAAGAAGTTAAATATTTATTTTGGATGCTGCTTAGGATACGTGCTTAGATACCAATGTTAAAGAGAATGTGTTTTACGCACATCTTTTCACGTGGGGGGCAACACCCATCTCTCCAACGTGGGGGACAACATGACTTCAATCCGTATGAAAGAAACCAGTATTTCTAAGCGCTAAACACGAAGCGCTCCCTTTACTTCCGTTGATATGACATTGAAAGCGCCCATCTCTTAACATGGTGGGCAACACCCATCTCCCCAACATGGGGGGGGCAACACCCATCTCCTCAACATGGGGGGCAACATCCATCTCTCCAACTTGGGGGGTAACACCCATCTCTCCATCACGGGGAGCAACACCCATCTCTTAAACATGGGGCGAAACACCCATCTCGCCAACATATGGGGCAACATGACTTCAATCCACTTGAAAGGAACCAGTATTTCCAAGAACTAAACACGAAGCGTTCCCCTAACTTTTGGTCCATTCATATGACATTGAAAACGCCCATCTCTTAACATTTGGACAACATTACTCCAATCCGTATGGAAGGAACCAGTATTTCTAAGCACTAAACGCGAAGCGCTCCTCTTAATTTTGAATCCATTCATATGCCTTCGAAACCGCCAATTTCTTAACATGGGGGGCAACATATGAAAGGAACAAGTATTTCGTTCTAACAGTCCTACTAACCTCCTGCCGACTTTTCAAATAAAAACTATCATCCACGGGCTTTCATTCAGTCGCGACTGTTTATTAGCCCGTGGACGTAAGTCCTGTAAAGGGCTTATAAGATTGTCCTTTCCGTAACGGA
>JAQGCB010002208.1:0-12075 GCA_034698835.1 Protaphorura tricampata | reverse complement strand
CCTGCTCATTGAACACATCTAAAAAATCTTCAAGGATCTTAAAATGGAAAGTTGGATTGAGCAATTTTCTACGTCCGTGCCATTTTTTTCCTTAAAGCATGACAGACATAAAAAATATCAACGATTCGTATCGGATAATCATTTATTTTCTAACAAAATACCTTTAGAAGTGAGTAATCCAGTTCCAAGCCAATTCTCGTCGATGAAAGTGTAGTCCTCACTCTTGTCTATGTGAATACTAGAGGACAGAAGTTTCTGAGAAAAAAATATGTTTAATTAAATATGATCTGGTGTCAAATATACTAGAAGAAAACAGTTAATGCGCTAGAATATGACCATGAAAAAAAATAAGTCTATAGAGAGGTTCCAATCCAAGATTGTGGTTCATTGTTATGAACTACCCTGTATTTGTCCATTTTAAAGAGGAATATAATCTCAGCCTAAAATTGTTAAAAAAATTGTAAAGTTAATTAACAGTTATCAATATTTATTAGAATTTGCATGGATGTTGAGTTTCGGGGTCAAGAAATCATAAAAGAGTCAAACTAAACTTAATTCCGATAACCTTTAACCTCATCCGGTTGAAATTAGTACTTATTTACAAAACAAATGTATTCAGATATGTTAAACGCATTTTAGCCATTACCTCCACTGCATTTGCTTCTGCTATAAAAATATAGCACTGATTAAATAACCAAAATCCTATAATTCTTCCATACTTCTCCATCATGTCCACATTTAGTTTGATAAGTACTGAAAAAAATCAATTATTTATTTCAACTTGTGAATTAATTTTTATAAATAACTTCCCTGCAAATTCAGACATGTCAAAACCAATACGAATACGATTATACGAAATCAGCAATTAGAAAATTTTATAAGATTCTAGAGCAAACCACTCATCGCATAAAATAAGAAAATATGTGATCTGATCGGACCCCATCTCTCAATAATAAAAACTTACGATGATTTGGTAAAAAGACTTCAAATGCGTGTCCAACAATTGGATACGTTTTCGGTGCATCAAACTTTGTCAACATTTTCAATGCCCTAGAATCCCTTTTTATAATCATTGTGTACGTGTAGAATAGTAGAGCTAGCGTTAATAATGAAATCAGGGTAATTAATATCCCTGTAGAACTTCCAAGAAATTCAAACAATTTGAGGAAAATTGTCTCCATTTTAAACTGTAGTTGGATTTGGTTAAACAAAAATTGAAGTGTGTATTCTGTCACACTAGATGTTTGTAACTGGACTGGCCGGATATCAATTTTGCAAATCCGAACAAGCAGATGTCTATTTCTAGGAGGGCAGATTCTTTGTGAGCTATGTACACGAATAAAATCTTAACCTTTCATAGGATTGCAGATTTAATATTGCTCAATGCAGCACAATTTTTATAAACAAACCTACACTCAGCCATTCATTCAGAGTTAAACTAAACTTTATTTTTGTTTTTATTTAAGCCGCAAACTGCTAATCAAACCTAAAAAGCAGATAATTCAAGTTCTTGAGCATATGAGTCATTAGTACAGCATTGCTAGTGTGAATGGATAACCACTCTCAATTTGTTACGTGTATTCTACACGACAGCAATGATATTTTGCTGTGAGTTAACAAACTTTTATTTATGCAAATATTTTATCGGAATTTTCAATTTATATAAATTCTGACTCACTCCAATTATGCAACCAATATCAGAAAAATAACACGAATTTCTCAATTCTTTAAGAAATAGAATGCCTTTTTTCGAAATGCCTTCACCAGAATGATTGAACGCACGGATTTTGTTAGAAATAAATTAGTATCTGACAACGAATTTTATTTCTTATAAAAATGACATGTTGAGTTTCAGGACAAACTAGGCAACAATAACATAACAATGTCTCCAATCTATCTCGTGCCAGGACATAATTTTGTTCTGTTGAGGTTACAATAAATTGTTAACCCCCACTCGGGTTTACTCCGGCACTCGGTGGTTTTGAAGGGTCACAAGGATCTTGTTGAGTGACAACTGTAGGAGCAAATCCAGCCCCACCCCCAGGAATCGGCATCCCGGGCATACCTTGGATTGGATTGGCAGGAATGGCGCTGATCTCATAGCAAAATTTGCAAGTTTTGGCACAAGTTGCATTCATGAAATCTTTGGCTGTACAACAAAATGGTTGAATGGCTGCTCCACTAAATTTCTCACAAAATGGGTTTTGGTCAACACACTTCGGCCCTGCTCGCGTGATATCGTTCTGAGCGTTATCTGAAATGTCACAAATGACAACAAATTATTACTTGAGTAATATACTATGCTATGTATGTTCCAAAATTTTATAAAGATTTCTTACCATCATTCACACAAAGTCCACAAGATTTTCTGCAAGCTTTTCTAACTAAATCCGGGGATGTCTCGCATTTCCCAGAATCAACAACCTTTTGACAACTTCTTTCGCTCAAATCATCCTCACAATTTTGGCCAAATTCGGAAGCAACGATTTCGTCCAGACGACTTTCTTGGTGGATTGTTGACCCGAATGACCTGACGCCATAAATCCTTACTGCCTGAATGGATGGGTATAAAATTACGGCCAAGAGCGGCAAACAGACTAAAAGTGACACACTCCGGTGCATGGCTAAGAATAAAAGCTCACAGAATCCGGGTAATTCTGGGTATATTTGAAATAAGATATTTCAGAGGATTTGAACAGAAAACCAGACCGTCTGAGACCGAAAGGTTTATTGAGCTGAAAAATCACAGAGTTATAAATCGCTCAAAAGAAACTAGCTAAATACGGGTGCCGTCAAACCAGGAATGACGCAGTGTTCTACTTCGAAATGTTTAATATTCGCAATATTTTTATTTCTAAGATTTTCTATTGTGGAAGATCATGCAACCTCATGTGTGCATTATTTGTTGCTTGAGTGACATCGTTTGTTCAATTGTTCTTCGCAATCGTAATTCATTTCCAATTTCCAACCCCACCTAACATGTCAATTTATCAGAATTAATTCCAATGTGTATTGTCTGGTTCAATTCCTCAGTTTCACAAGGAACTCTTTATATTTTGTATAGTGGTAGATCCGTTTGTTAGGGATTTACGATATACTCGACGGACAAACGCTCGCTATTACCTCATCCCATCGAATAATGAAAAAAAAACACTGGGTTTCAAAAAAAATTATTTATTCCGAAATCCAGACTACTTTTCCAAATGTAAATCTTTCATGACAGTCGTTGCAGCCACAAACATCATATGAGTCCGATTTTTCTTGAAAGTTGCAAGGGCTTTGGGTCGTCCTTCTTCTTCCCAAGCGTACAAATCTCTGTAAATTGGTCGAATAAATTTGAGTCGTCCTTGCTTTGTAATAAAATCCAATGCTAATGGAACTTGTTCAATCCATTTGACTTTAATACATAGGCGCAGCCATCTGAAAAGGGATTTCAAAAAATGAGCACTTTTAGAAAAAGGTGTCTGTAATAGAAATTAGTACAAGTTTTTTTGGACAAACCCTTACATGCATTTGATTTCACAATTCCTAATACTATTAAGGTCGTACGTTGCTTGCATAGCTTTTGCTTTGTCCGAATCAAATTTTGATTCTTTATCTTCAAATAATTCTAAAAGAAACTCTTTGATTTGTGGTCCTCGAATGTGAAATTTGTTCAAATCCTTCAATTTGAAAGGACATGGCTTTTTTGGATCCCAATGCTTCCATTTCTCAACCAACTCATTACAAACTTTAACTAGAGTTTGGTCATACCTGCAAGAAGTAGATTTTGGAAGCATTTATTTAAAAAACATGCAATAATAGATCTAAAATTTTGAAAAATTGTTCATTCTACATACTTTGGTTCGTAGGGTGGCATTCCACGGCCTAAAAACCATTTGACCCATTCAATCCCTGAAATTGTCACCGCTTTGTTTTGTGTTGTAGTAAAATACTCAATGAATTGTCTTTTGAACTCCTTGCTGTCAATTGATTTAGTTTTGTTCGTTTGGATGTACTCAACAAGGAATGCCTCGAATAATTCTGTTAGAAAAATAGTCTGTGTTACAAATAAATAATTTCATAATACATTGCATTTTTTTTCGTCAAGAGAATTACTATGAACAACCCTGTAAAACTGCTATGAATTTTACTCACCAAGTCCAACTAAATCCTCCAGACATTTAAGAAAAGCACAACCTTTTTCATAAGGAATTGGACTGAAGGACTCATCCGGACTTATTCCACTCAAATCTAAGACTAAACTTGTCATTGGGTTGTCAGCTCCAAGTCTCTCAACGCACTCTTCCAAATCTTTCCACCCCTCGATGAATAGAAATTGCCTGATGAATTAATTTCATTAGAATTTGTAAACAAAATTAGGGTATTTAGGGTTATATGTACTGGATTAGGTAGATTGGAATTTGGAATATGGGCGAGATCAGATATTGTACATGTGTATTCAATTTGAAAATTCCACGACGGATAGAGTTGCTAATTGACCTTTTCCTAAAATTAATTTTCTGATCGAGCCATTACTAAATACCAACTACTGAGTACTGACTATCCTCACCGATAGTCTTCACCCTTCATTTTCCCCAAAATCAATCGCTCCAGGTAAACCGTAAATCCTTCGTTCAACCAAAAATGTTCAAACGTTGAGTTGGTGACCAAATTCCCCGTCCAACTGTGAGCAATTTCATGGGCAATGACATTTGACAAAGACTTGTCTCCAGTCAGTAATGTTGGAGTGGCATAGGTCAAACATGGATTCTCCATTCCTCCGTAAGGGAAACTCCTTGGAAGTACCAAGAGGTCATAGACTCCCCATACATACCTATATACCATTAAATAATTTTTGTTTACAAGTGTAGATTTTACTCATTCCTGACGGTACTTACGTTCCCATGAGACGTTCGGCAGTTTGTAACATTTCCTCAGTGTCTGCGAAATCAAATGCAGCTTCATCCAAAAATTCATCCTCGGCCCATAACGTTGTTCGTGGCCCAATTCTAGCTTGGGCTAATCTGCCGATAACAATGGCCACTAAATATGATTGGACTGGGATACTCTGTCGAAATCTATGACGTCTTTCACGGCCATTAATTAGTTCTGGGGCGGCGGCCCGGAGACCACTCATGAGGACAGTGAATGCTTTTGGGGCGGTTACCTAAGTCGAATAGTATTGAATTACTAAGAAATGTTTGAAATGCCCAATTTTAGAAATTTAATACCTCGGAAGAGTAAGGAGTTTTAACTGAGGGTGTGTCCTGGCATGGAAAAAATGAGCGGGCATGAATCGGCTAAAATTGGAATAAAACAAAATGTTATTTTGTTAGTTAATCTAGTACGTATTTTTTAAAAATGGAAATATTTTAAGAACCTCAGCATGGCTGAACAAAAATGGGAATTTCTTTCCTTCAGTTTGTTCTGGTGGAAGCCATAGGAGTCCACTTGCTTTGGATGAAGTTTCATAGTCAATCAAAATTGAAATTCTGTATGAATTAACATATTGTGATGTCAAAAATGTAACAGTTAGTACGATATGCATAGGGTCAGAACTCTCAAGATAATTATCTTACATAACTTGGGCGAACCTTACTTTTGACTAGGATCATCTGTCTCAGGCAGATTCACTTTCAAAGAACGCCCGAATTTTGGGTCAACATTGCCCAATGTGTGCTCAAGTTCTCGGCCGTCTTTAGGCCAATGTACAGAATTAATTATCAAAGCGTTTGTATCAAAAATCTGAGAAATTAAATATGCATAATTAGTATACACAGTAAAAACCTAATGCATGCATAACACAAGGCTTTATCTCTTACAATGAAATTGACAGCGGGATCCACGCGGAGAATTTCATAGGTGACTGAACCAAATAAAATCTTCTTTTCAAAATCAACAGTCCATCTAATTTTGAAATTTTCAACACGAACACTTTCTAGTAAAAATTAGTCCGTCTATGTTTTCATCAGATTTCTCATTATGTCTAAAGTTAATGATTTTACATAATTTTCAACTAGATTTACCTGGGTTTGAAAAAGAATTTGGGTCCGTTGCGCTTAAGCGATCCCAAATCAATGCTTTTGAAGTCATTTTACTGTATTGGCTACTGGGACGTTAATTGACTTATGCAAGGTTTTAAAATTTTACCAGATTTGTCTATTAGGGCGTTGCAATCACCTCGTAAAATCTTCTTGGACTTATTTGGTTAGAAATTAAGTACAAGTAAAATTGTGATTGGAAGAGGAAGAAAAGTTTGTTTGTTGATATACATGTCCAGGCAAAACTCTTATGACAATTAAATCTTAAAATGAAGAACTGCAGTCACCATGATTTAAGTCAAGGTGGAATGGTCAGTAAAATAATCCATTAGCTTACACTGCTAGATTCAAGTATTCTCTTTAATCAAAATTTAGAATGGTAAAATCGGATCAAAATCTCTGGGATATCCACATTAGCCTAATAATTAGTTTGTTTGTGATAGATCAACAAATGACATTTCAAGTACGAATAATGCACTTTATTCACCTTTGAAAAATACATTAAACATTTTTCATCAAACCACATTTCCAATACTTCATTAATTTTGAGTTTCCCTAAGTATTAAGGTGCAAATCCTTCGCCACAGTATAAGCTGACACGTACATCATACTTGGCCTATTTCTCTTAAAGGTCTCAATTGTCCTTTCACGAACGTCTTCCCAAGCGTATAAATCACGATAAATCGGTCGAATAAATTTCATTCTTCCCTGCTCCGTCACAAAGTCTAAGGCCAACTGAACTTGTTCCATCCATTTGGCCTTGATACAAAGGCGAAGCCAACTACGTGTAACCGTAAAATGAAATTAATTGTTAATATTTTGCAATAAAGTTTTGAATATAAGTAAATCAGGTTGTATAGGTTACCGGAAGCGGATCTCAGAGTTTTTCTTAGCGTTCAAGTTGTAAGCAGTCTCCATGGCCTTGGCCTTTTCCAATGAAAATACTTTTTCATCGTCCAAAATCTGAGAGAGGAATTCCTCAATCTGGGCGGATTCCATGCTGAACATTTCCAGGTCAGTCTTCGAAAACGGTGAAGGAGTTTGTGGATCCCAAGCATCCCATTTGGATTTTAGCTCACTGCAGACTTCCACAAGGGAAGTGTCGTACCTGACAATTAGAATTAAAATCCTCATTAGGTTTTCGCAATTTTAGTTTTAGGACCTAGCAATCATGTTACAAGTAAAACTAGATCGATTTAAATAGGTATTCATTGATAACGTCATATCGGTACATTCCAATGGAGTACGAATGACAGCAATGACAGGAGCTGTTTGGATGGATTGTCTTAGCATAGAAACAGTTCAACATCTAGCCAAATCGACTAATTTGTGCCTGCCACTTTATACACAGAAGAAAACCTCGGACTAGTTTTTAAGGCGATCTCAGTTTTACAGTTTTACAATAAGAGACTTCCTTGTGATAAGGTCAACGTACTTTGGCTGGTAAGGCGGCATCCCTGGCGCATACAGCCAAGTATCCCAGTCAATCTGAGCAATTAAACTCCCTTTCCCTTCAGCCGTGAAATAGCCAGTGAAATAGTCCTTGAATGTATTTGTGTCGATTGATTGTTGTTTATATTTTTGGACATACGACTTGAAGAATGGTTCAAAGGCGGCTGTGGAGAAATTAGAATGAAGTACATCAATGAAATCAATGTTCCATGCACATAGCGTACTAAAAATTAGCTAACCCGCTCCACCCACAGTTTCCTCCAAATGATAAAGAAACACATATCCTTTCTCGTATGGGACTGAACTGAAGGAGTCATCCGGGTCAACTCCGCGGAGGTCAGTCACAAGACGAGTAAAGGGATTTGTAGCGCCTAAATCCCGAAGAATACACTCCTTCATCGTTTTCCAACCGCCGATCGATTGGAATTGTCTAACAGTTGACAAATTATAAAATAAAATTATTTTCAACATTCGATGCAAAGAATAGCAAAAATTTCAGGCTTTAATTCAATTCGTACTCACCGATAAGGCTCTCCCCTCATTCTCCCCACAATTTTCCTTTCCAAGAAAACAGTAAATCCCTCGTTGAGCCAAAAATGTTCAAAAGTTTTATTCGTCACTAAATTCCCAGTCCAACTGTGCGAGATTTCATGAGCTATCACATTTGCCAAAGACTTGTCACCGGCTAGAGTAAACATTTTAAAATTATTTTGTTGTTAACTTCGACATGAATTGACCTTAAAAATAATTTGGGACCTAATAGGGTCGGAGTAGCAAACGTCAAACAAGGATTTTCCATGCCACCGAAGGGAAAACTGGGTGGCAATACAAGAATGTCGTAGTCACCCCAGACGTACCTAAAAATAAGTTTTGTTACTGGCAACTGCAAATTTTTAGTTGTGAATGAGTTAGTTGATGTCGATTACTTACTCTCCCATTAAATTCTCAGCCGTTTTAAGCATTTCTTCCGTTTCAGAAAAGTCAAAAGCCGCCGCTTTCACAAAAGCTTCTTCAGCCCAAACTGTACTTCTTGGACCGATTTGCTTTCCTTCAAGTTTCCCAACAGCAAATGCAATCAAATAAGCCGGGACTGGAATCACTTGTTGGAATTTGGAAAGACTGTTCAAAGGATTTGATGATTTAGAAGGATTTTCTCGGGACCGGACGCCGCTCATTAGGACGGTTAAGTCCTTCGGAGCTGTTACCTGTAAAATATGCGCTTTCATTTTACGTACGAATCATTATGATAGTTACAAATATTCGAGCTAAGGGTACTTGAATCCAACGAGGATAAACTAGGTCCTTCTGTTTTTACTACACAGAGAGCTGGTTCAGCCTCCGGCCTCCGTGCTTGAATCAATGTACTACAATATTTAATTCGTGAAAGTTTCTGATCAACTGCATAAAATTACCTCAGCTGAGTACATTGTTTTGACGGACGGAGTGTCCTGACATGGTAGGAGGGCCCGGGAATGAATGGCCTGCGAAATTAAAGAGATATTAGGTTTCTTAACTGAAGGTATGCTATGAACTGAAGTTCCAAATTAGGAAGTGTATTGTGTCAGTGTCAATGTCAATATACCTCAGAATGACTAAACAAGTACGGAAACTTCTTCCCTGATGTTTGTTCTTTCTCCAACCAAAGGAGGGCTGAACTCTTGGGGTCTGTTTCATATTTGATGGTAATCTCCAAATTAGTGTCAGCACTGCATGAAATAAGTCAGAGTATTGAGTATTAAATCGTCCGTAAATTGATTCTTCAAAAGTTTCAATCACATCAGAATGAACATATATATGCGACTCCTTCAGACAGAATATATCGATGTCGATATCTCATATCTAATCCGAAAATCCGATAGATCCTTTAGTAAAAATCTCACCTGTCGAAATGGACTGTCAATGGTTTTCCAAAAGTGGACACTGACTCTCCCATTTCAAAATTCAACGGCTTCTTGATTTGACCATTTTCGGATAGGCTGACGGATTGGATCGTCAAATCTCGAGTGTCATAGACCTGGATATAGAAAATAAAGTTTTAAACGTTTTTTAAATGTACATCCATATTATATTGTATATACCTATGAACTATGAACCCTAATTATTTTCCGAACCAAGTAATTACTATAATTTACTAACTATTTCACTTACAATTTGTTTCGCGGATGAAGTTTTACTTATTGTGTACGTAACGGTCCCTTCAAGAACTTTCCGATCAAAATTCACGTTCCAATTCAAATGCAACTTCTCAGTCCTTGCCTCATCTGAAAATTTAAAAAATGAATAAAAAACTAGTACCTTTTATAGTAAAATTAAAATTACCAGTCAAAATTTCTTTATTCCGATTCGGGAATATTTATACCGCACATTAACCGGACACCGCACCGGCTCTTCGATTACTCCCATGTCAGATGCAATGTAAATGTCGATATTTTTCCTACTACTAGTGATACCTTCCCCAACACCATTTTTTCTGTATACCTTACCTGGATTTGAAAATGAATTTGGGTCATTAGTGCTGAGCCCAGTCGGCGGTGACATCCTTAATTCTAATGAACTGAATTTCTGTCCAAAAATTGGGATTCTTGAAATTGACTTCTTCGGACGAGGTCCAGAAATCGTAGAAAATAGTTGATTCAAAATTGGACTAAATTTTCTAAATTTTTGAGGATTAGAATTGAAAATTTTTCTTCGTGCCACACTACGTACATATAGAGGAATGACAGGAGGGCGGAACATTTATCAATTTACAATTTAATTGAATTCAATTGTTCACTTGAGATTTGACCACTTCAAATTCAAATCTCGTAATTTTTTATCTCATCAAAATTCTGGTGAGTGCCGGTACGTACGGGGTGAAAGGGAAAAATCGCATGAATAAAAATATTATTGTACAGTAATCAGTACAGGGTGCACCATAAAACGATACCTAGTCCTAAATATTGTGAAGAAAAATATTATTGTACAGTAATCAGTACAGGGTGCACCATAAAACGGTAGTCCTAAATATTGTTGTACAGGGTGTACTATAAAATGGTAGCCCAAACTAATTTTGATAACTGTTTTAGGACATTGAACTCAAATTGTCATTTAAGTTTAGAAAATGTCCCCACAGCATGTAGTGGTATCGGTTTGGGTCAATTACATTTTATTACATTGGGAATTTGTAATTAATAACGAAATTACAATTACGTATTGCAATTGTAGTAATAATTATATCTCAAATCCTGCGTAATGGTAATTGTAATTCAAAATTTTGGGCAATGTACCTAATTTTTAATTTGTAATTGTAATTCAATTTGAAATTTTTGCAGTCTAATTTGTAATTTGAAATTGAAAAAATTCAATTACTTGTAACTTGTTAAGCCAATTAATGTGTGTATTTTGACACAGAGATGGTGTACCCCTAATAGTAGGAAAGAAGTGTCTGTGAAGAACGTCATTAAAATCAATTGCACACATTGTCAGACCCAGGGATAGAACCCGGTGAACTTCCACTTCAAACTATGACTGAAATGTATACCGTCTCTGTCTTCGGATAATAAAGTTCAGAGTATAAATCTAGAGTGTAATAAAGGTGTAAAAAAGTGCAAATGAAAAAAGTTGAGATATTGGAAATTGATGTATTGTGAAATAAAATTTTAGCATTACAAAAAGTATCTATAGTGAAATCATAAATACTGTGCTAATATACATGTACTAAACTAATCTAAGGGTATGAGCAAAAGATTACCCATTTTTCTAAAGAAAAAGTGTCTTCTATTTTTTTTTTGCGTTCTCTTCTCGGCTTATTTTCTGCTTGTATGGTTTGTAAGTAAGAGTACTTTACTTTACATAGTCAATTAGGATTCACATTCCATTACAGAAGCTGTTTTCCTTAATTTTCAAATTCATCTAATTTATTCGAATTCTCATTTAAAATACTCTAATATGCTAAATGATCACTTGAGTGTTCCGTTTGTCTGTAATTACAATTACGATTGAACCAACGCAACGGTCTTCTCGTAGAGATCAGATATACCATACCATACGCATACAATCTGCTCAACAAATGCCAAAACCAGTTTATTACATATGTACTAGAATATAACAAAGTACAACATGAGTTATGATACGAATACGATTTGATTGTAGCATGTAGCATTTGTCTAAGGAAAATTTTAAGTTAAATGATTTGTTGGTAAAATTTTGGTTGTACAAACACAGGTGTTAAGAGTACAAAGTACTTTTACAAATACAATGTCTGAATTTTAATGTGAATTGCGAATAAAATGAAAGGTACATGCAGTACAGAGTACAACACATTGAACAATAAGATTATGCCTGGTGGCCTAATTAGAATAAGGAAGATATTTTCCTCTTTAATCAGAATCAATCAGTAGACGTACACAAAGACAGGTTAGTTAGTAGTGAAGGGAGAGATACAATTACAACCAGTACATATTTTTTTAAAGTGCTCAAATTGCAATTGCATGAGTTTGCGAATTCACATTCACAATACTTAATCGTGACGTGAGTCCTGCGTTTGTGTTCTGCTCTCACTGGGCAACTGAGCTGTAGTTGCCTCGTGGAAACCAAAAAAACCCAAATTATATAATTTATA
>JAQGCB010002207.1:0-12119 GCA_034698835.1 Protaphorura tricampata | reverse complement strand
ACATATGGTGAATTGAAAACTGATATTTTACAAACATTAGTGAAATATGAGAAGTTTCTTTTATCCGAATTGACCAGAACGTTTACCGAGATTTGAAACAATACCATAGTCAGAACAGCTCTTTTTTATAATTCCTTCCGTACCAGGCCAGGGTGATAATATTTTGTATCGCGATTCGTGATCTTGGGAAATATGACTAAACTTGGGTTTTTCTTATTTTTTTAGAAGATATGGAGGGATCTTATTCTTCTGATAATAGTGACGAAGCTGAGGGGTTCACTCTGGAACTGGAGAACAGTAATATCACTGGGTCAGGTGATGCAACTGCAAATGACCTTAGAACCGAACAATACTCACCAATCCTAAGTAGTAGTGGTTCTTCTGGCTCTGGGTCTTCATCGCCAAGCTCTCCTATTCAGAACTCTCCGGAGACAGACTCAGATCCACCATCACCCCCTGTAGGAGACATTCTTAATCTTAGCTCCCCAGACAGTGTTACACCGATTCTTCCTGAAATTTTAGCAAGAAATGTCCAACCCCCAAGACGTGCATTATTTGATGCATTCCATTCATTGAATTCAAGCGGTAGTCGAACAAGAATCGCTGCCAATCTTCCAGGTTTGGTTCCATCAAATGATCCAAGTTATCATCAACATCATCCACACTCACTGTCACAACCGACACATTCGTCACAGGCCTCAGAGCCACAGGAGTCCGCCTCACTCGGGTCACAGTCACGGGCTAAGGCACGGGGTCATGTCTCAGCATCAGCACCACCGACACCTCGTCGAAGCCCTCCTGGTCTCAGTCGCCCCACATCTTCTGCATCAATCCTTCAAAGCATCATCAAATCCATTGATAATTATGAAGAAATTATGATACGACAGAAAATTCAAGCTTTGAATGACAAGAACGGGAATTGTATTCGTAATGTTTGGGCCAAGGATGTGTATGAAGCATTTTATAAAATCCGCTCTCTCAGTGATAGATATAATTTTGTGGCAATGGACACAGAATTTCCTGGAGTTGTGTGTAAGATCCCATCCAAATCCGTACCAAAATACCCAAATCAATACCAGTATGAGTATGAAGAAATTCGTACTAATGTGGATAATATGAAACTCATTCAACTCGGCCTTACTCTCATGGATAAAAATGGAAACACACCACCTGGGATTTGTACTTGGCAGTTCAATTTCAAATTTTCATTGTTGTAAGTTCTGTATTTGTATTGGCATATTGGCAATGGAAATCAACTTCATTAAAAATTGTTTTATCATTGATAATTTTTCTTTGATTTACAGGAGCGATATTTATGCGTTGGATAGCATCAAAATGTTGATTCTAGCGGGTCTTCAATTTCCAAAACACGAAGCAGATGGTATTGATCATGATGAATTCGCTTATTATTTTTTAACTTCCGGACTCGCAATGTCAAATAGTACCTACGATCCGACCTGGATTACTTTTCACAGGTGAATGAGTAATTATTAACATTAACAACTATTTTATTCGATTGTGCGGGCGGGCTGTTAATTTTTACTTACAATATTTTCCTTTGAATTTCAGTGGATATGACTTTGCTTATTTGACTCGAATTCTGACTGGTCTGTCAATGCCAGACAATGAAGTCCAATACATGCAAAGGGTCAGAAAATTTTTCCCGAAAGCCTTCGATGTTAAGGTGGGCTTAAACTAAATATACTTTTGTTTTTGAATTTGATTATTTTTTCAATACTCAGCATTTATTCCGTCACCGGCTTCCATGCAATGGCAATGATTAATATAATTTTATTTCTTTTATTACAAGTATTTGATGCTGAGTTGCCGTGAATTACACGGAGGATTGCAAGATGTGGCTACTCGTCTCGGTGTTCCTCGCCAGGGGTTTCAACATCAGGCTGGGAGTGACTCATTGTTGACTGGAAAGATTTTTTTCAGGATCAGAGACGTCAGTTTCTAAAATAATGTTATCTTTATGGATTTTTCATTTTTCCATTGGTTGGACTGAATAGCGTAAAAAAGCCAAAGGCAAAAGAATCGTTGGAATCCCTCCTATACCGAAACATTCATATTTGCTTATGTTTAACTCAAATTCTTTGATTCTTTCTAAATCTAGATCTTTTTTGGACAATATATTGACGAAAATAAATATAATGGCTGCCTCTTTGGATTCACCACTACGTATTCGCAAGTTCCACTAATGTTTGAACATTGGAGAGATGGCGATGGCACACGTGATTGTCATGACTTTATCTTTACCACGCCAAACTTTCCTACTCTGACAGAAGACTACAATTCAACGTTTTCATCGTATTTCAATCAAGACTGAACCAATGACGAAACAACTCAAGAATCAAACTCCGTCCTTTCTTCAGTTTTACATATGTACCCCACCTAACCAACAAACCAACCCCAACATTAAAATTAGCTAAGTATAAATTTTTCAACATAAAAAGTATAAATATAACTCATAACTCAATATAAAATGTTACAAAAAATAATAATATTCACATTCTCTGTTCTCAACAATATTTAACTCAATGCAATAAACCCGTAAATTATCTCGTAACAAAGAAAACGTGAAGACCAAACAAACACTGAAATAATGAATGAATTTTTTTATTTAGATAATGCAGATAATTGCACCTATTTTCAAATTAAGGTTCGAGCGTGGCGTCAGAAAGATATTTCTGATTTTGAAAATCGTGTTTAATAAGACAATTTGATCGCAAGTCTTTATAGAATGAATTTTCGATTTGGTTTTCTCTCTAATTGTACAACGTTGACATTAGAATAGCCTCAATAAATTGCTAAAACGGTAATAGATTGCATACATCTCTAGAGTGAAGAACATTCTACCAGCCCAGCGATGGAGTGGAATCTAATATTTCTACAATGGAATCTCTATATATCAACCTCCCCTATATCGTACACCTCTCTGTACCGGCCAGAATGTCAGGAACGCGAGAACTCCTTTTGCATACACTTCTTTCTTATTCCACTTTCTGTATATTAAGCTTTCTCTTTATTGGACACATTTTGGTTCACTTTTCGAGTTCGGTATATAGAGAGTCCACTGTAATACAAATATATTTCTTAGGAGTTTTCGCATAAATAGGCAAGTCGGTTTTAGATATTTTTTAATCTGGTTGAATATTCATGCTTACTTCAGTTACAACAAGTCTTCGTAAGTAAAAATAATATTGTACTTTATTAGAAAATTATGTATTGATATGAGCAAGTTAGTCAGATTCTGCAATTTAAAAAAATGCATACTGTATCACATCAAGTTACAAAATTTTAGTACCAGGCACCTTATAAACTTGCTTGGTACGATGGTACGCGCGTACATTACCTCTAGGTTTAATAACTCAATTCGGTTTGTTTTTTTTGCACGCTTGGACTTTCATGTTCAAAAGGAATATCATTTGGTCACGTCTCAGAACGCTATCCTAAATATTTAGAAATATTAACTGCCTTGTGTTACTTGTGTACAATTCATTTCCTCACAAGTCTTCTTGACTATATGGCTTAGTTGTTCATTTATCGTACCGGCCGATATCTCACAAAAACAGCTGTTGTTGGTTTTAATTTCATTATCATCAACAAAGTTTCTATTGTTTTTATGGGGCTTGACAAAATACTTACAATTTCTCCAAGTCTGCGTCTGTGTCAAGATTATTTTGACACAGAATATAGAAATTTTACAAAACTAAACCTATGTTTTAGTTCGATTGCAGAGATTCACATAATTCTCAAGAATTTGACGAGTTGAAATTGAAATGTTCAATACAAATGATTTTTCGCAAGATTTGAGTTTGAGATTTGAGATTAGCATTCGAATAATGCTCATTGTATATTGTAGTGTGATGAATTAAATGTAACCCGAGTTAAACCCAGTTGGCTGCAAGTTTTGAGGTCTGTTCGCAATGAAAGTTCAAAAGTGCAAGACAAACATTTTTTTAAAACACACGAAGATAACGTATAGCTTCTTATTCTGTGTTGTTCTCGAGAAGGTTCTATTTAACTTTAACACTTTATATGACTCATTTAACGACAAGAAAAAAAATCATTTGATTCTTCCTTTGCCCTTACTGTCGGAGGAGTCAGTTGAAAATCACTAGTGTTCCTAATCATTCACACCCGATACCCATTATACCGACACCCTGTCTTTAATCATTTATTGGTAAGCAAATCTAATTTCAAATAATAGTAATTTAACAGTAATAATTTCTACCAAAGTTTTCAAAGCAAACTCTTCAAAATAGAGACACTTTTTTAAAATTTAGAGATTTATAAATATCAGAATCAGTCCAGCAGAAGGAGACATGCCACAACAATACCAACGACATGATGGATGAACTTTTTAGAAAGTTTTTGTATCACCAGTAAGTAAAAAAAAACCATTCGGATACAGTGTCTCTTCTGAAACCATGAAAGAATTAACGCTCTGATGTACATTAACTAACAATGTATTTTTGATTGTGAATACTTATTGCAAAAGTATATTTTTATAATTTAACTATTGGGTCCATTAGATTTTCGATGGAAATGAGTTAATGTTTAACAAAACGTACTGTAGGAAATTGGGAGAAAATTAATTCTTTGAATTTAAAAATCTAGAATTTTTTTAAGAGAATAAAAATCTGAAGTACATTTTCTTATCGGACTTGGTTGCTTTGTTCGACTTGCTAGGCCAGTAGTTATAATTTTGTCATGAGTAATGATTCATTTCGTGATGAGAAATTAAACAGCAAAATCAGATTCAGCCTCCTATCCTAGAAAGAGGAATAATATAAAATAATGTATGTAAAGTTTTCTAAGCAAATTGAGTCATGCTCATTCAAGTCGGAATTAAAATAGCCGAAAGTGAATTCAAAAACTGATCAATAAAATTTTAGATTACTAGTTTTGTTCAGAAAATGTTGAATGGATTTTTGTTCCAATTTAAATTAATCAAAGACCAGCCATTCGTACGGAAGTTGTGAATTTCTACATGAGATCTAGAAGCGAAAAGTTTGACTATAGTGTATGCTAATTTTTGAATTATAATTGAAATACTAAATGTAATGGATCTAATGAATTTTCATTTTACAATAAATTGTTCCGAAAGCGGAATCAGATTTAGGAACTGGAAATAAAAAATTGATTCTATTTTTTACATTTCCAGAGGACTTGCAAAAGTTTAAGGGATGGACTGCACGGACATGAGTTGGGACTCATGTTTACCTGAGTTTGCCAATTTGCTGATTCCAAGTGAGGACTACGTCAAAAATGGACATATGGCAATCCAGTCGGTATGTTCGTTTCAAATATATTCTATTTTTTCGGCTATTTTACTTACAATCCATTACATTTATACCAAAAATATTTCTCCTTGTGTTTTCCATGCAGGTTGTCGAGTTCTTTAAAAAACAACAGACGAAATATGCAATTGATCGTGTTTATATAGCTGGGAATATTGGAACGGATGTTTCTCTTGTTGACAGCGATTTTGATTGTATTTTGGTCATCAACGGCATCAGCTCCCCGCCTCATGGAGAGATCTTGACTTTTTTCGAGGCTATATTGAAATCCGAAATAGAACGAAAATTTGGAAAATCCTTGAACATATCAAAGTTGTACGACATTACTACCACGGAATTTTCTTTACAATTCCAACTGGATGATCAATTCGATGTGGATCTCTTCGTGGCTGGGAATTATATTCCAAAACAAGAGGTCCAAGGATTGAATGGGGCTGAAATGATAGAATTACAAAAATCAAAAGTTTTGGAGAGAATCTCAAAAGATCCAGAGACATTTTATGGGTACAAGACTGCCTTAGCAGCCTCACAAATTGAATTTATGAAGAAACAGAATTCTGTGACGCATAGTCTCGTGAGAATTTGCAAATACTGGTTGAAAGGTTTGAACATTGGAGAATGCCCACCAGGGGTCAAGGCCGCAATTGTAGTAATCGCTGTGTCGGCAGCACAAGGAAGAACAGCTGCTGCAGCAGCAGCAAATGATAATCAATCAATCAAGATTTTATTCAATACATTCTTGAAACGGGTGATTAGTATCGACAAAATCAAAATCGCATTTGACTCAAATGGAAAGGTTTGTCGAGGGAACATACACAAGGATGTAGTCAACCGGTGCGATCAGCTCGGAGAAGAATTTATTAGAAATATTCTTCTAAAAAAGTGTTTCATTCTTGACCCATCAAATCATTGGAATGATTTGGCAGAAAACATTTCTCCAGAGATTCGTGGAAAACTTAAACAATCTGCTCGTCTGACACTTCGGAGTTTGGACGATGCCTAGAAACCCAAACTCAATCAGTCGTTCGAATCTTTAATGTTCCATCTGAGGTCAACCCGGAATTTTGGAAATACAAATTCCGTTTTGTTCTGAAAATCCCATCTGTAGTCATTTCATTATGATCAGGCATGTAGTCAAAAAATAATTTGACGGTATTTTTTTTATTTTTACAATTAATTTTATTACCGTATAACCTGCAATAAACTCTCTGCAAAAAAATTGTATGAGTTTATTTAATACTACATATTTATATTTAAACTAAACTGTATTAATTCTGCGTATGGAAAAGTGTGCACTAAGATGGGACTCGAAGAATTCAATACGACCGAATACATTTTTTCCAAAATTTAGCAAATTAATAATGGGATCTGTACAATTAAACATTGAGTTTGGCAACAATAAATAAAAGAAAGTACCTACAAAACGAATGTTGTTTTTTCTTACCCCTCTGAAAAATCGTTAGAGGTTAATCACACTGATTTTTCAATTACAAAGATCTACAGACAACGTCATTAAAATCTGAAAATTGGCACATACCGCGTCGTCTCCCTGACCTATCTATTCGATTGACACCTCTTTTGTCCTAGGTCTCAAAATGTGACTTTTTATGATGAACAAATTTCATCGAATCAATCTGATCATGGGTTAACTTAAAATGAAATTCAGTGTGACCAATTACTCAAACTTTTATTTTCCCATATCCTTATAGTATACTAAGTAAATCGGACAAGGAGTTCCACTGCTAATCAAAGTGTGCCCGTATTTTCTTGCCCACCCTGCACGTGTTGGTTCACTGAACTTGGTTCTCTATACTGAATCACGCAAGAATCCTATACAGTCGTAGTTTACATTTGTATAATTCCAAAAGGAAGGAAGTCAAAACCACACGTACATGATTTTCCGTACCATTTTATTGGAAAACGGAGCGAATTGACCGGAAATCAAATCTAAACAGAAACGGGAAAATAATATTGGATTTCTAGGAATTACACCAACGTGTGTAACTGTGACGCAGCAACATTTGGTCTAAGAAACTAATTTTTTTACACAAATCCCACAGTCATAGTATCACTCTCAATTGTGAATTGTCCTATACAAAATTTTAAAATGGATCTCACAAAATTATTTTTTCTCCTTAACTTTGGAATGGTACGTACGTATATCGTATTTCTATTAATATTTCTATTTTGGATATTTTACAAATTCTTGTTGATTAAATCAGATTATTTCGACTTCGGGACGGAAAATCACAGGCGTATATTTTGGGAAGACCTACACGGGAGTGGCATTTACTCCATACGTCAAGAATTTCGAGATCCATGAAGATGGTGCCAGAACACTCCCACCTTACAATTCATACAATGTTACTGAAATCAAAATTATGCTCAGGACAATATCCACAAAATTTAATAGCATCATAACGACTGGGATGGGAGTTCATGGTGAGAAATAATTTTTACAGTGGAATCTCTATATATCAACCTGTCCTATATCGTACACCTCTCTATACCGACCAGAATGTCAGGAACGCAAGAGCTCCCTTTGCATACACTACTTTGTTATTCCACTTTCTGTATTATTAAACTTTCTCTTTATTGGACACAATTTGGTGCATTTTTGGAGTTCGGTATATAGAGAGTCCACTGTATTTATTTTGAATATTTTTACCGGTTTACAAAATCCAGATTTTTTTTTCAGAGCATAATCTAAACAATACTTGGGACGACGTAGATGCAAATTGTCATGTTGCAAAATCTGCGGCAGAAATTAATGACGAGAATGGATGTTTAACAATTACCGTTGCTCAAGGTGTATCTCAAGATGGTATCGCGGAAGTAGAATACCAGGAATTACAAAATGCATTCACCGCTGCCAAACTGTCCAACGATATTTTCCCAGGAACAGTTTGGAGTTTGGTTTTTGTGTACAAAAACCTAACTATTGAAAAAGGAGTAAAACTATTGGAAATTCTGAAGAAAAACAAAGACCGGGCCAATAGGTTTGGGCTCAAAATCGGAGTCAAGTTAGATAACTGCAAAGATGTGAATAAGTCCTTAGGCCTTGAACGTAAAATTCTGCTCAAAATTGCACGCGAGGTTGACTACATTGTGTGCGTCAAACTGAACACCAAGACGAAGCTTGTGAAACAAGGACCAAAAATTGTAGCACAAGCTATTTTCAAAAAATTTGAAGAATATATTCAAATTTTTAAATCTGAAAATCCAAACGTTGGCCTCATACTCCTTACAGGTTGGCCAAGTAGTCGAAATGGATTTGATGGGCCACAAGAAGTATACACTATCCAAAATTTGAGAGACTATTGGGTTCAAATTGCTGAATGGAGCAATAAGAATCATATTCGGTCATATTTATTTGAAGCATTTGATGAACCATGGAGAACAGTACATGATGATCGTAAATCCAATCAAATCCATGGGTCATTGGGTCATTATGGTTGGTGGAGAAGAAATGATAATGATGATATTTATTCAATCGTCGAAAAGCTCGCCGTCGCAGGTGTGACTGAAAATAATCCAACTTGGCCATTCGTCGTTTTGACCGTTACCCTTTGTAGCATATCAATCATTCTTATTCTGGCGGTCATTGGGATAACTGTCGTGTTCAGATTACGTTTAAAGCAAAAGGTAATTGACTGAAATCATTTCTATTAAAAAACAATACAGTGGAATCTCTATATATCAACCTCCCCTATATCGTACACCTCTCTATACCGACCAGAGGGTCAGGAACGGAAGAACTCCCTTTGCATTCATTTATTTGTTATTCCACTTTCTGTATATTAAACTTTCTCTATATTGGACACATTTTGGAGCATTTTTCGAGTTCGGTATATAGAGAGTCCACTGTACACTTATTAATTGGCTTCATTTTTCAATTATTTTTTTAAACTTAATTCTTCAAATGCAGAATGTTCTCACTGCAAAAGAAATGCATGAGTTTTTTAATGGTGGAGCGTCGAACATCAATCCCTCATTAAATCGTATCGAATGTTTGCCTTACGATGAATCCTGGGAAATCCAGCAAGAAGAGCTGACGATTGGTAACTACAAGTGCTATTTTATTTAATCCCAAAAATTATTTTTACTAATTTTGGTAATTTTGAACTCAATTAGATCAAACATCTACATTGGGAAGTGGTGCATTCGGTGTAGTTGTCAAAGGAATATACAGAGGAGAGTTAGTGGCAGTAAAAACTGTGAAAGAAGGAGCTGGAAAGGAATATATCATTGCATTGTTGTCGGAATTAAAAGTTATGATTTATTTGGGAGCGCAAGAAAATATTGTTGCTCTGATTGGAGCAAATACAAAATATTTACAGCGAGGTTTATTACACTTGGTAGTCGAAATGTGCTCTGAAGGCAATTTGTCAGGATATTTGATGAAGAATAGGGCAAAGTTTTTGCGACCATCTATACTTTTGGACGACACACATGCTAATGGTCCAGAAGACTTCAGTTCTGCCCAACTTCTAAGATGGGCGTATCAGATTTGCTCTGCAATGGATTTCTTAGAGTCTAAACAAGTAAGAATGCTATAATTATTTGCACTCGTGAAGTTTTGCAAAATTTTGAGTACGTATTATTTGTTTTCAGGTAATTCACGTAGATTTGGCGGCCAGGAATGTTCTTCTAACAGAAAATCTTAGGGCTAAGGTTGGAGATTTTGGCTTGTCAAGAAAATTGTACCAGTTCACGTCCTATGTTAAGAAACATCAGGTATTCGTATTGTGCGAATGTGCTTAAATAATTATTTTCCATACAGTGGACTCTCTATATACCGAACTCGAAAAATGCACCAAAATGTGTTTAATAAAGAGAAAGTTTAATATACAGAAAGTGGAATAACAAAGAAGTGTATGCAAAGGGAGTTCTTGCGTTCATGACATTCTGGTCGGTATAGAGGTGTACGATATGACAGGTTGATATAAGGAGATTCCACTGTACGTACGCCTAAAATAACCCGATTTCTTAATAGGAACCACTACCTTGGCGTTGGATGTCAATTGAATCACTCCAACGAATGGAATTCTCTCACAAATCTGATGTTTGGTCTTTCGGTGTAACACTTTGGGAGATTTATTCGTTGGGTGATATTCCATACCAAGGAATGTCGTACAGGACGGATTTTGCAACTAAACTCTCTAATGGGTTACGCTTACACTGCCCTGAGCTTTCACCAGTGAACGTGTACGTGTAATTTTAAAACAATATTTAAAAATTAGTTGGGTGTTATTTTCAAAGAGTTTTTCTAAAAATTTCAGATTTATGATAATGACAAAGTGTTGGCACAGGACCCCTGAAGAGCGACCAAATTTTTCAGCTATAAAGGCGTTAATAATTGATGCTATGAATACAATGAATACAAAAACATCAAACTCTGAGGTTGTGATTGTTATTTCGATTAGTTCTTTTAAAGACTGCAGAATTACAGTTTCCATTCGTCCATTCTTTTTGTATAGGATTACACGTCACTGCAGTGGTCTGATAAAGCTGAGGATGATTCCCACGTATGTGCTTCAGAACATTCAAGGAGGAATTGATAGCGAAACTCATCCAAAATCTTAAGAATTGTTTTTCTATAATACATTTTGTGTTTGAATATACTCCCAAAAAATGCGTTACCTTAAGTAGTAACTTGTAGTTTTCAAATAAATAGTAATTCCGGAATTCTGTGTGCAGGGTGTAGTGTAAATTAATTTGAATTCAAATTATACAGAGATTTAAGATTTTTTGCGTGAAATTATAAATGCGTAACAAGATAAAAATAACGAAATGTTCGATACAAATGATTTTTTCGCAAGATTTGAGTTTGAGACTTGCGTTTGAATTATGTCTCTTGTAAATTGTGATGAGTTAAATGTTACCCGAGTTAAATCCAGTTGTCGGCAAGTTTTGAGATTTGTTCGCAGTGCAAGTGCAAAAGTGCAAGATAAACATTTTCATGAAACACAATTATATCGTGTGTGTGTGTGTTCTGTTCGATTCTACTAATTTCGAGAAGGTTCTAGGCTAGAAACTTAACGTTAACACTTTGTGACTCATTTAATTTAATGGCAAGAGATAAGGATTTTTCGTTTGCGTTACGTTCAGAGAGTCAGTTGCAAATCACTAGTGTTGTTAATATCATTCACACCCAGTGTACATTGTACTGACAGCTTGTCTACATCTGTCTGGCGGTGCAGTGTCTACTGTCTACGTTATCTGTTGCAAAATAATGAAAACAGTATAGATTTATTTTTCTTAATTTCAACTTGTATAACATTGCTATTATTAAAATTAAAAATTCGTGACACGAGAAGACATCATGAATGTTAATCAAAATTTGAGTTTGAGATTTGCGTTCGAACTATGTTCCTTGTAAATTGTGATCAGTTGAATGTAACCCGAGTTAAATTCATTTGTCTGCAAGTTTTGATATCTGTTCGCAACGAAACTACGAAACTATAGTAGCAAGTGCAAAAGTACAAGGTAATCATATTTTTTTAGTCATTATAGAATAAAAATGTCATACATTTCTGCAACAAAACACTTATGAAAAAAATGGGCATTCACTCGGGTGCGGTGTGTTTTGCTGTTTCTACTAGTTGATTAGAGAGGTCAATTATTTTCGGACCCCACCTACACTTACTTTAAGACCAGAGCGTATTGTACTTAATTATTTACTCAAAAGTCTCGGTTTTAAAAATTCTAACATTTAAAATGGAACAACTGATTTGTTTGATTTGTTGTGATCTGAATTGGGTTTGAGTTTTAACATTGTCTCTCTATATACCGAACTCGAAAAATGGA
>JAQGCB010002206.1:0-12123 GCA_034698835.1 Protaphorura tricampata | reverse complement strand
GGAATAAAATGAGAGCATAAAAATCGCATTCATTGACGCGCATTCGTCTTACATCTTGAATAAAAATGGCCTCGTGAGTATCTAAATTTAAAAAGGAAAATTAAGTGGACCTAGTGTAAACTTGTTTATAACATGCTTGCAGCTTTATTTGCTAAAGTACATTATTGAATAAATATGTACATGTGCTTCATTTTTCTCTGAATCAATTACAGACTTAGATATCACACTGTCATCAATACTAGTCGGTCGAGGATTTTCTGCTCCCCGTGAAATAGTGGTGTCTTCTGCTTCTCCGACACAACCAAGTCGATGGGAACATTTCTAATGGGTCACCACATTTGCACTTGTCAAAGTTCACTTACTACTATTATGTACTGAAGTGTAGTTTTACGCAATCCATGATTCAAAATCGGTTCGCCTCACGCACACAATGATTATCGCTTACACGACGAAACCAATTAACTTTTTCCGACGTCAAAAGATAACAAGGTATTCCTGTATTTTAGACTTGTTTTTCACACTTCGATAAACTATTTTTACTTTTAGAGTGCATGCAGACTTTGATTTCGTGAATCATTCTATAACAAGTGAAATTAAAGGGCTTGAAAAATTTCGTCAATTAAAATGAGCTATTTTCTGGGCTTGATTGTGATAGAATGAATAGGAGATAAGGAAATGCAAATATAAAAGAGAAGCGTATCCGATTATAATTTATCATTAGCAACCCGACTACTCCAATTAAAAGTACCAATACAATTTTAATTTTACATCAGTCCGAAAATGGCAAACTTTAACCAAATCTCCCGATCAGTATTGATTACCTTAGTTGTAATTTCATCTTACAGTTCTGCCATTGCCATCCCTGCAATTGCCGAAAATAAGCAAAGCATTACATTTTATGAAAACTTGGAATGTATGGGTCAAAGTTTTGCATTTGACGACAGTAACTTTGACCTCTTTCAACATTCGGTGACCAATTCTACGTCGTACTATTTACATGGCATGTAAGTCCAATTCATTTTAAGGAAGCACCCGAGGAGTACAGGAGTAAATATGTGAGACTCAATTTCTAATATTTTTTGCATATTTCTAAACAGGTGGGAAGTGCATATGCGGTCTACAGTACAAGTCAATCCCCAGCTGACAACAATGGTCCTCACTCATTCAGTCGGGTCATGCCAGAGAACAACACCAGAAACGAAAGTGATCAGAATAGAAAGATTTGGTCCATCCTTGCTCGACACACAAGAAATCATAGTTTTTGCAGACCGGTATCTCAAAGGAATTGGAATTACAGCAAATCAAAATCAAACTGAATTTTCATTTACACGCCCAATCCTGACCCAATCATTCATGTTCACTGGAGTACATGAATGGACGATTTTTGAAGGAGTCAATTTTGAGGGAAAATCACTCTGTTTAAGTGCAGCAGACCGTGTGAAAGAAGTTGGTTATGGAATCACATATAACTGGAAACAAAATATTCTAATGGGGTCAATCAAATATGGATGCAGCAGTAATGAAGATACTAGTACTGTGTCTAATTCACAAACAAGTGTTCAATCTAATATTATGACGATTGCTAGTTTATCACTGACTTCTTGGTTTCTACTCATGAAGTTGTAAATTGTTGCAAATCATAGAAGCAATAAATGTTAACATAAATTAGTGAAGTTTTATCGAGCAGTTATTAGAATTTTTCTTAGGCCTCGTTGAATAATTCCAACTATATCTTGCCTTGAGAAGTTTTGTGACAGTAGAACTTCAAAATCACAACTGATGTTCAATAATAGTCCAATAAAACTTGTATACTAAAGTGCTCGGACTATTTTTACTTTTCTAATCAGTTCACATAAGCAGATAGAGGGTTATGACTATGACTACTTTAGACTGAATTATATTAGTATACAGTAAAATAACGCTCGAGTGGTTTTGTGTCTGATATGCGTCACAAATTACGTTGTTTTGTTTTGGTTTCACTTTATATAATTTTAATCAATGGACTCCGTGAAAGTGTTTGAGTTTGAGTCTCACAAATGGAATACGGAAATCTAAACAGAGGTGTCAATGCAATGGTGTCATCTTTCATGTCAAGAGGGTACGAGAACTGCTGACCTCATAAATCAAGTTAAGAAGCCGCAATGCTATTTCCTGTAGGATCAAACCTCTTCCGAGTCGTACTCAAATAACAACAGAAATACGGAAATACTTTGATGTTACAAAATTGCGACTGATATACAGGGTATGGGCAATTGGCAGAGCCTTGCTTTTTTTCATTACATGCATACATTATTGTTTATTCTCATTCTCAGAATTTATTTTAAACACTTAGTCATCATTTAATTTCAAAATGATTAATTTAGCTGTTGACAAAGCTGTTGATTTTGATAATTTCTTGGTAAATAAGGACAGTCACTCAACACTTCCTAGTTGAACATCGACTTGTTTTCGTGAACTAGTAGGCTTCTAGTGTTCTAGTGTGGTTTATTAGCGCACTTGTTGATATTTAATTGTCTTTCAATCGCAGCCATTCCAGTTATCAAAAGTAGGACATCATAACTCACAACAATCGTTGTGACTCATACGACTGTTAACAACAATGCATTTCTCGAGAATGGAAAATTACAGCGGAATATTTTTATGGCGTAAATTCTTTACACATACACGGGGGCTGCCGAATGCCTAAATTTTCAGGTCAATTCACTTCCAATTCCAGTCTACTCCTGAACGCAACAAATTCATCCATATTCAAGAAGATACATACATTCGAAAGTAAATAAACTTTTAATTATACTTTAAAAATAAGACGTGCATGGTTTATTAATTATTTTACACCGATTTTGGTTTTTAGTTCTGTGGTTTCCCTGTGCGTGTCTCGGTTCTCGGTTGGATCAGAATTCGGCGACGACGACGATCATCGTATCCGAAATCCCAAAATGGGAGGTAATCAAGATGTGCCCGTCGATAAAGTTTTTACACCCCCTGTCCGCCCACCCCCAATGTCAGAGGAAGAGGCCGCCTACCGTTATATGCAATCAAGAAACCGCCATATTCTATCCTTGAGAGAACTCGAAAAGAAAGCCAACCAATCTAAACATTCTAAACCGCCTAAATAAATTTTGATATAAATACAAAGAAAATGTGGTGTAATACTGATTGTAATAATTGAGTATCAGAAATGTTAATAAAGAACAATAAATTCGGTAACAAAAATTCTGAATTCTAAGCCGAAAAGATGTATTTCATTAAAAAAACACGAAAACGTTAAGGTCAGAGATCAACAGGTATTAATTACTATATTTCTTAAATTCGTGTGCCTAGTACTTTAGTCGATCGCCTATATAGTTAAATGTACTGACATTAACAAACTGGCTACTTTTAATTTTAAGGAAGAAATCGATTCGAGCACTTCGCAAGAAACTCGTGCAATTATTGTGAACGTGAAACAGCTGTAACGAAGTGCGTACGTATATGTGTATCTGTTTCACGTAACAATAACAATGCGAGGGTACTCCAGCAATTGATTCTGAATAGTTTAGTCAGTCTCAATCTACGGAGTTGTGGCTATTTTGTAATTATTAAATCGAACACACGGAGGAAATTTCTAAGCGAAGAAGTAAAAGCCATTAAATTAAATTTGGTGTCATCCAATCTCCAAGTGATGAGAACGTGTATTTAACAGATGCGTTGATAACTAATGGATTGGCACGCGCACGAAGTTCAAATATACGACGCAAATCAAATAGAATTCCAAGTACGGAGTGATGTGTGTATTCTGATCCATTTTGGAGCAATTTAGTAGATTGCAAGATAATATTCTACGTACTCGCTATTTCAAATCAATCAGAGAGCAATTAAGTAATCCCTGGGAAAGTTTAATTATTTTCAATTCAACTATTGCACCGTTACCGTTGGCACAATAAAGTGTCTGTGAAAATTTACTGAAACAGCGAGCACACTTCGGGTCGCACTTCGCACACACCATCTCCATAGTTCGCAAATAGAATTTACAATACAGAGTATTGAAACTTTAAACCAAAGAAATTCTAACTACAATTTTTGGAATATCTGCATCCGAAATATTTAAATTCTATTCTAATTTTCCCAAAATGTCTCGACACGTCTTAGCTATCTACAGAACAATTTTTGACGGTATGAACACATTCGGAACCTTCCCTTGGGTCCTGGATGTCAAGAATCTCAAACTTTTGAAAAGTAGCAGTGGATTTTCTCAAAAATTCTTTCATTTCAACTGTCTCTATTTATCCATGCTCACGTTAAAGCAATTTGTACTAATAGCTGAGACAGTTATTTCTAATGATGATCTCAAAATAGTACAAGGAGAACTATTACTACGAGTCCTATGGTTCACGGGACTTCTTTCGATTGGTGGCATTCTCGTTACACACAAAATCAGTGGGGATGAAATTGCGGGTCTGGTTTCATCTTGGCTTCGATTGGAACCAAAATTGTTCGGTAAATGTGCTAAAATATTCTCCTTGTACCGATTTGTTACTAAAAAAATACACACTAATACACAGTAATTGATATAGCCGAGGCTGAATCAAACATCTTGTGCATTTCGTGTGTCTTTTTGCGAGTTGCTTTCCATTTGTCCTAGGGATTTACACATTAATTATGTAGTTACCCTAGGTAGTAGTAGGAAAAACCAGTGGAGAAAACCTCTTTAAAGCAACCCGGGGTAGAGCAGGTCCGAGGAATTGAACCCCAGCACAGCGAGTGCGATCTGTACACCAGTACCACTACGCCATATGATAGACCTGTAAATTTGACGTTCTGTTACTCAAATGTCTAATTTACTGTAAATATTTGTTGCAGACTTGGTGGAGTGTAAGGACGAATTCAAAAAGTGGGCAAAATATCGAACATACCAATTTCGATTCATTTCTCTTGCATGGTGCGGCAGTCTGTTCCTTTACTTTGCTCTCAATATTTTATTTCAAAGATTCCCTCCACTTCTGTATTCTCTCATTCCGCCATTACAGTCAACATCTTTCCACGGCGATACTGGCAACGATACATGGTCGTTATTAGAGACGCCCGTCCGTGCAATCATTATTATCCTAGAAATATACTACGCAACAATTGCATGGTCTACCATGGCCTCGATGGATTTAATGATAGGAGCATTGTCCACACATTTCGCTCTATACTTGGAAGTTTTCTCCAAGCAAAAATTCTGGAATACAAAAAGTGATGCAGTCATGCTGTACAAATATCTACAACTTTACATGGGTCAAATGAATGAAGCATTCGCTAATGGATTTGTCTATCACATGACAACAATGACAACTGCTTTATTGTTAATCCTATTCGGTACGATTAACAATAATGGTTTCATTGTTCAAACTTTATTCTGTGGGGCAAATTTTATATTTATCCTGGGGCGTATGTTATTCTTGCTTCATCCTTTGGCCGGAATAGCAACTAAATCTCAGAAATTGAAACAACATATTAGCAGATCATCGCAAGAGGGTATTGATTCTGTTCAGAGTCAGCGTATTCTGAAAATTCAGGTCAACGCGGAAATTGAGTCAATGGCAAAAATGTGTATGACATCCGGTGGTATCTACAAAATCGACTACGATTGTTTAATTCATTATATTGATTTTTTGTGTTCATATTTCGTTGTGATTATTCAAATGGACATGAGTTAGATTTTTTAGACATTTTTATTTTGAAACAGAATTTTGTATTGTGTGTTAGAATTAGCTTCATATTTTGTGCAAAATTTCCAACAATTATATTTTTAAGTAGACTTAACACAATAACGCTCACAATCTTCTAAATATCTGAAACTATTTTCGTTCCCACCGCATCCCCCATAAATATATTTTTTACAGGACTTTGAAACTTGATCATAAAAATATCTGCGGAATGCAGCCCGACACATTCCACTTTCTCCACTCGGTAGACTACAAGCCGCCGGGTAAGTCTTCGCTCGTTTACTAGGTTCATTTTTGTAATTCCCGCAAGTTTTAAGGCAGTCTGCTTCGCTCCCAAAATTGTTATCAGTTTGACCACACCCTCCAAATCCACCCATTATTTCACATTTCTCATCTTCTGAATTGAACGTCCACCGAGGTTCGTCTGATTGGCAATACCGGTTACCCTTCACAGCCGGTGACTCACAAATTGCAACTGAAAATTCCCAGTTCATTAAATTAAAATAATAGTTTCTTTGTAGGAACTGTCACATAATATTATTTTACGTACCAGTTTTTGAAGCCGCCGTTGTTGAACCCCCAAAAAATAAGACGATCGTTGTAAACAAAATCCCAAATTGCACAATAAAAGTCATCGTAACAAAATACACGTAACTGTACGTTAATAACACTCAAGGAAAAATTGGACCGTGCCTCAACGAAGTTTCGGGTATTAATATTCAGTTTTTACCAATCCCTGTAGTTTTGGCGACACTTGATTGATTAATTTAAAATTAAGCTTACTCAATTAATCAAACACAATTATGTTAATTGGGAACTGTTCGGGTAATAATTGTGCATACGCGTTAGGGCAATAATGATAAACCACAAATTATGGTTTGATTTTTTAATAAGACGGTTCGGTTAGTTAGTGCGTACTGCTTTGGTGGTAGTATTCAAGCTACTGGACACTCATATTTTCTTTATATCTGATGAATGACTTCTACTTAATTTTAATTATAGTTTGCTGCTGGGATTATGTGAATATTAACTGTTTACTAATTTGTGAAACGTAAGTTGTTTTTGCATACGTGCTACGTCGTAATCGGACGGAACGGTCATGTGTCAACGCAATGCGTCATAAATCTACACTGGAATGACACATTGCTCTCTATTTCATGAGAAAGTCTAATAAAATGTACTTAATTTCAGACTCCTTAGAATCAATTAATGGCATTCGTCTTTAATAAACAACAACACATTCAAATTCATCCCCAAGTGACTTTCTTGTGTTTATTCTTTGAGTCATTGCATGCAAAACTTTCCGATGAAATTATATGACCTCACAATCACATTCACATTGATTCACCAGCGAGATACGCCGCTCCGTGAGCTGCAATTCAGGCAGCGAATACTGCTATGCTATAATATGAATAACTAGGTAGATACTGGAATTCATCTTCTGAAGAATTTGAAATACCTACTTAAAGATCAATTTAAAAATAATGATGCGTTCATTTTTTTTCCTCAAAAATAATATTAAACTTTTAGTGCTGCTTTATTTTATAGTTATTGACGAAATACAGTTACAATTGTTTCATCCTTTTACTGATCTTGAAATCACTTTGTCATTATTGCTAGTAGTGGATACAGATTTTCTAGAGCCCTGTGGAATTATTGTTTCTCCTTCACAACCAAGTCGAATTGAGCCAACCGTCATTTCTTGTGATGATCCTGTCATTTGGTAACCCCGTTCGGGTGGACCACCCTGTTCAGGTTGTAGACAAAGGGAAGTTCCGGTGAAGTCAGTGTTTGAAAATATTGTCCAACTCCGTATTCCAGTGAATGCATAAGATTTTGCATTCATTGGTTGAAGAAGACTGTATTCTGTCTGATTTGTAATTACACGAGTACCTTCGTAGACATTCTCAGAGAAGAACCCAATTTCTGGGAATTCAAGATCAGAGTTCAGAGATCAGAGAGATCAGACACGTTCAGCGGACACAAGTTTATCTCCGGCATATAACCTGTGGCAATTTTTTAACCAATAGTCTAAAACTGTTTCCGTGACAGTTACACCTGATCGGTCGATCGTATAGATCCATCTGGAGTAAAAAAATCAAATTAGATTTTGGTATTAAATTAAAAATAAATATCCTCTAGTTTGAAACATTATATCTGTATAATTACTTACAGGCCTCGTTGTGTAAATCTGATAACATTTTCGCTTGAGAATTTTTGGAAATCAGCCACTGTGTCAAGTGTGTAAATGTGAGGACCATTGCATTCCTCAACTGAGAAAAATTGTGAGTATTGGGCATATAGAGCAGAACTTTGCTCAGATAATGTGATCACAGCCACGACCACTACCAAAAAAAATTTAATAGAATTCATTTTGTATTTGAGAATATTGGATTGGAGACTAGTTAATGGTTCAACTTTGAAATTGCACTGAAGTTCAATATTTAATTTGCGGTTGGAATTATGCTTTTATACTCAAGTATACCGACTATTTGCACCGAATTGGAAGTAATTAGATAACATGTTTATGAATAATATTAAATCGATGTGTAATGCATGGGAACAAATATAATTCAAGTGGTGTTATGCAATTTGCGTCACTCAGAATTCATGTCCGACTACACTACGATTTCATCGATTTTGTAATTTATCTGTCTGGAGTTTAAGGTTCAAAAATCCAGTCAGGTCGATTTTGTAAATTTCACAAATCTAAACCTGAATCTAACAATAAGTAATCTAACATGATTGTGTTATTTTCAGATGTGTAGAGGAGAACAACAGAACTTTATAAGTACAAACGTACGCCGCGCCAGGACATTTAATGTTAAGTACTCGATTACCACTTGAAACAAAATTTATTTGCGTTACGAAACTTTTTCCGCTAATTGTACAGGGTGGACCGATGAAAACTTTCATAGTCTATCTGTGCACTTACCGCGGGACTATCTGTAATTAACTATGTATGAACATAAAAAAAACATTTGTACTTCATTAGTGTAACGATTTTATCGTTATTTTGAGATCCTAAAATGCCAAAACGCCGCGGGACGCGGGTTAAAACGTGAGCGCCACCACAAGTTGTGTACAAATACATTTGAGTTATATTTTTTCTAAGTGAGAACATTTCTAATGGTTCACCACTTTTGCACTAGTCGCAGGTCGCAGTCATCAAGGACACCCTACACTACAAGTTCCTGAAGGAAATGTACTGAAGTAGTTTTACGCAATCGATGATTCAAAATTGGTTCAGACTGATTATCGCTAACATGATCAAAACCAATTACCTAGGGCGCGGCGTCATTAGATAACAAGACAATCATGTGCTCAATCGATTTATTTTTACACCCATCACTGTCGCATCTATTTTGACGTGGGTTTGGAGACTTTGACTTTGTGAATCATTCTGTTACATAAATCAAATTAATGCGTGGGTTTAACCAATCGAACCAATTCAATTCAGCTATTTTCTGAGCTTTAATTTGATAGAACCAAAAAGGTGATAAGGAAATACTTACTATATAAATCAGAAGCGAATTCGAATTTACAATCATTAACGACTCAACTACTCAACTCCACTTAGAACTAGAATTTACATTAGTTCAAAAATGTCAAACCTTAACCAATTAGCCCGATCAGTGTTGATCACTTTAGTTTTAATTTCAACGTACAGTTGTAGTACAATGGCTGCTGTTGCCGAAAATCAGCAAAGCATTACATTTTACGAACACCTCAATTGCGAGGGCGAAAGTTTTACATTTGAAGACACTAACTTTGACCTTTTTCAGCATTGGGTGACAAATTCTACGTCGTACTATGTAAACGGCACGTAAGTTGAATGATACATTTCCAAGAAACATTCAAGGAGTACAGAAGTAATACATATTCATGTGAATTAATTCGTACTATTTTTAATATTCTTGAACAGGTGGCATGTACATATGCTGGTTACAGAAAATCCTGCGTTTGTATGGAAGACCCTCATACATTCAATCGGGACATGCGAAAACACATTTATGGGAACAAATGTTATCAGATTAGAAAGATATGGTCCATCTTTGCTAGACACCCCAGAAATCACACTTTTTGCAGATCAAGAGCTCAGTGGAATCAGAATTCCAGCAAATGAGACTGGAATGTCTTTTGAGCGACCCATCATGACCCAATCATTCATGTTTACTGGAGTACATGAATGGACTATTTTTGAAGGGATCAATTTTGAAGGAAACTCACTATGTTTGAGTGCAACAGATCGTGTGAAGAAAGTTGGTTATGGATTCACGTACAATTGGTATCAAAATATTCCGATGGGGTCAATCAAATATGGTTGCAGTACTGACGAGGACGACTCCAGTACAGAATCTAATTCACAGTCGAGTGTTCACTCTAATATTATGACGATTATTAGTTTACCATTGGCTCTTTTTTGTTTAATTATGAAAATATGATTCATTCTAAATAACTAATACGTGCAATGAATTGTAAAATAAAGTTAATCAAGCAGTTATCAGGAATTTTTCACCATGTGTGTCACGGAAATTTTGGAATTTAAGAAAAATTTAATTCAATCCCGAGACAAATTAACAGACAAAAACAAAGAAACAAAAAAATTCGACTGAGCATAACACAAGTATGTGACTTCGCTTCATAATTAACGGTTTCTGAGCCAATCATATTTCTCCGACCAGCTGATCAAAATATTTATGTTAGAGTAAGAATTTCCAATGGTACAAAAAATTGTACGAATTTACACGGGTAGGAAATATCTTCTTCTCAATTTAAAATGAAATCGTGTAGAGGGTGCGTCCGGCGCGTGCCATCGGCCATCCAAAGAGGTTATACTAGAATAGGGTACTGTAATCTCTTATTTGGTGATCCTCTATATACATATGTTTTCAAAAGCATCGTAAATGCTGCTACTTGTTTTAGAAAAATTATGGTAATTAAATTCAAGTAATGCAATGTAGAATTTGGAAAGGAAGGGTTGAACACTACCTCACCATAATATGATGGCAGCTGAATTTCACATTGCATTAAGTGACATGGCGGATGACCTTTTGTGATATCTGGGAGGGACAATTATGATTTCAACAGTCGAAATTCAACTAACTCATGGTCAGGGCCCAGGATAGCCGGGGTCCAGAAACAAAATATGATTCCTAAGGGTGCTTGTAAATATGTAATGACTATTCCCTAAATAGGTTATTCAGTGCGCAGTGGTTTGCTCTCTCCATCTATGTGTATTTTGCCCTATCTTTGAGTTTATTAGTTTTTAGATTTCTCGATTTCTAGAAGAATCGGACATATTCGATTTCTAATCTCTAGAAATCAGAAGCTCTCTGAATCCATGGAAGGCGGCGTACACATCATTCAAGAGTCCTTGAAGATCACTTTCTTATGCATTGTTCAGTTTCTGCACAAAAAAACTCATGTAGTACTAAATGGTACTGGCCTCAAGACGAGCTAACGAATTAATCACTGTCGTACTATAATTTAATGGACGTAGTGTAGTGTAAGCCTATTTATAACATGAATGGTGCTTTATTTACAGTACTACATGCAAAGTGAGTATTATTGAATAAATGTATGTCGTGCTTCTTTTTCGTCTAAATCAATTACATACTTAGATATAACAATGTCATCAATACTAGTCTGTCGAGAATTTTCAGCGTCCCTTGATATAATTGACTTTGTTTCACCAACACAACCAAGTCGAACAGACCCTATCTTCATTTGTGGAAATGAATCCCCTGTGATTTGATATCCACGTTCCAATGGATCATTTTGATCAAGTTTGAGACAAGTGGAAATTCCAGTGAAGTCAATGTTTGGAAATACTGTCCAACTCTGAGTTCCAGTGAATGCATAAGATTCGACGTCCATCGGTTGTGAAAGACTGTACTCTGGCTGATTTGTAATGACTCCAGTTCCATTGAAGAATGCACCAGAGAAAAGACCAATTTCAGAGAATTCAAGATCAGAGTTGAATACACGTTTGGCTGACACAAGTTTATCTCCAGGAATAAATATGAGACAAGATTTTGAGCCTTGATCTAATACTGTTCGGGTTACGGTTTCACCTGCTCGGATATACGTGTATGTCCATCTGGAGTAAAAAAAACCAAGATTTTTAAAACACACTTTGCTTGATATTTAAAAAGAAATTCTAAACCTAGGTATCTTTTAATTTTAGGTATAGAAATACTTACAGGCCACGTTGAGTAATTCTAAGAACATTCTGGCTTGAGAATTTTTGAAAATCAGCCACTGTGTCGAGTGTGTAAATGTGAGGTCCACCGCAAGTGTCAATTGGGTAAAACTGAGAATATTGGGGGAATAGAGCTGAACTATGCTCAGAAAATGCGATCACTACCACGACCACTGTAAACAAAATTTTTAGAGAATTCATTTTTAATTTGAAAATTTTAGATTGGAGACT
>JAQGCB010002205.1:0-12123 GCA_034698835.1 Protaphorura tricampata | reverse complement strand
GTGCTCTTCCGATCGGAGTGAATAATAAATGATGGGCGATGTCCAGTCCCAAATTCAAATTAGACTGATTGTTTTTCTCTACCTTGTGTCTGTGGCTTGGTATTTCTTGGAACGCCATATTACAAGTTAAGCATAAGCAGACTCTGTACTGCACAGTAACTCACTAAAAGTATTGCAGCCGGGCAATTATTGCTAAACAGTAGCCTTGTAGTAGGTTGAGGGAGAAAGCACTTGTTTGAATAATCAACTTCACTTGTGAACTATGCCATGGATGGTTTGGTACTCTGCTCATGTTCAGGATTATATTCATAGGCTTACGCTTAGGTTTAGGTTTAGGGCTATTCTATGTATATGATTCGCGAGGATTGTGAAGTGTATTGAAGGCGTACGCAGCTGTACAGCTCTAAAAATCTGTGAATTAAAGCCATCAAAGGAAATTATAATCCGAACACTTACTTGATTTGTGCCAGACAAGTTGATTCCACAAGAATTACACCGGAGGCATTCTTCATGATAATGATTGTTGTCGTACAAACTAGACGGCTCTACAAAAGAGAACAGATCAAGAATCTAAAATTAGAAACCTTAAATTGAACTCGGATTTTGGCCCCTTCTAAATTACAATTTCGCCTAACATTATGAACCACCCAGTACATTTGTTTTCAATTATTGACGTCGATTCTACTATGTATTTTGACGAATTTGAATATTCGCCTTGTCTTAGTTAACAAAGAATGGACGGATGAATGTTTTCCTTAGGGCTAATCAAAATGAAACCTCTAAACAAGGCCACTACTCCACAACATAAACATGCGATGGAGACTGAGACTGGAGCGTGTGCTGAGTCAGGATGAAAGAATCCCCATTGGGACAGCACAATTTAAATCATTATGCAAATAGGATCATCTAACTCGCACGGGTTGTTTATCTTTTCGAGACCATGGATCTGGTCTAGACCAACCAATCCCATGTGAGAGTGAGAGCCCGGAGCCATCGTCACGTAGCTCGTTAATAGAGTGAATTCCATTCTTCATATAATGACCAGAATGATTAACTCCCTTTACACCAACCATTCCGTACAAACATAGATACGTTCTATCACATACATTCTCTCACCCTAGGAATCTTTCTAGTAAGTCTCGGAATTGCAGAGAATAGAAATTACACAAATACACTTGATTTGACAATTTGATCACCACGAACGAATAGACATGATTGAGGCGCGGTGGCTGAATGGCACCCAGTGGTGCTTCTTTTTAGATTTCATATATTGGAGGTTCCGTAGGAGTCTTTGTGCATACAGGGTGCGTTGAAACATTTATCATCACAACTCAAATACATTTGAGTGAATCCGTGTTAAAAGTATAAACGACTTTCAATTCAGGACTTTGACTCAGTTTTCGAATACAAAAATAATCAGCTGTTTGTGCCTTCTGCTCCTACTTATGATATTTTTAGACGCCGAAGAAAGTTAACATTAGGACTTTCCATTCGATTTCTCTGATCTCCAGAGAATATCAAAATACAAGTAAAATTAGACGAATCAAAGACATTTTTCGGAATGAACTAGATTCGAGAGGAATTTTCCGTTTCCATTTCCTCATTACAGGACCAATTAGTTTGGCGTATAAGAGTCGTAGTCGTAGCACATAGTATTTTTGTAGGTTTGAACTTCGTAGTAGTCATTCGTGGAAGAATGAGTGGAGACAAAAGTATTATTCAGAGGAAATGGTTTACTTTGTTCTATCCATCATTAACGAACATAATGACTCTCTCCTTCCATTCTACCATTCAACCATTCTACACCATAAATTGAATCCTCTCCATCCAAAACCTACTCAGTTTTAAGGACTTGGGTTTTCCTTGACTTTTTCTGTTTGCTCTTACGGTAGTCGCACTCGTAGTGTAGTTGTCTGGGGAGTGGGGACATAAAAGGCAAAATGAAACAATAGGTAAGTTGTATGCTATACGTCGTGCGTGTCACAGTAATTGCCAAAAAAAATGTGGACAATTTCACGTGGAATTGGAATTGAATTATCCAAAGCATTTATATTTAATTTCCTCAACCGATTTGTCTCTTTCTTTTCTCTGATTAACTTGTAATGATATTAAGGTATTTCAGAAAGTACTTCAAATCATTTCTTGCGGTTCAGTTCGTCCTTGAAGGAGGAATTGGGTATTGACTTTGTACAGGGTGGGTCAGAAATTCAGAAGAAATTATAAAGGTTCATACTTTTACTACCAGGGACTTTAGGTGCATTATTTTGGCTCACACTGTAATACTGATATACATTTTCCCTTCCGTCAAGGGGAATAACAATGATATTTCTCTCAAATTATTTTGTAATATTTGTAATTAAAAAAGCCAAGTTTATTAGAAATGATCAAAGTGAATGAATAAATTAGTCTACGCTTTTAATAAATTGGAATTATGAGAGAGAGAGAGAAGAAACTTATGAAGAAAGTATTATGACAGGGACACAGTAGCAGTGGAAAGGAGAGGCGTGTTTGGGAATTGAAAGACTCGCTGAAATTGCTAAATCGTAATTCCCATCCCAATTTGTCAAGATTTGAGTAAACAGGACAAATCCTTTGGCTTTGTTTTTATAGTGTACAGAACTGTGTGTGTGTGTGTGTGTGTGTGTGTTGGACTTTTAGTAGGAGTGAGGTGGACTTGGGCGACGAACTCAGTCGACTCGTGGACTTAATGGTATTAATTTATGACCCGGCACGACGCACTTTGGAGTGATTGTCAACGTGACTTGATTTAACATTCAGGTTTCGTTTTGGATTTTATTGAAACTGAAAGGGGAGTAAAGTAGTAGGTCTCTCTCTCTCCTCCACGGGTTTCCTCACGTCTTTCCCTCCTTTCTCCGTCCGTCTTAAATAATTTATCCCAAGACTTTCTCTCCTCTCTCTTCATTTTACTGTCCCAAACGGTTAACTCTCATTTGATTCCTGTCAACCCGAGAACACTTATAATCTTATGTGCTCTCAATTCAAATCCAAAATACCAACAAAAACACTCCCTGGATCCAACGGAACAAGTCTCCCTTGTTTTTCTCCTCACTCCTCAGTGAATTGTTTGTTGAAAGACTCATCCAGTTTAGTCTCTCGAGCTCTCGTCACTTCACTCCCTAACTTTTAACTTTCAACAAAAACTTTTTCTCCTTTCCTTCCTCGTCCGTAAATTGAATTGAATTTCCAGGAGCGAAAGGAGTTCATCAATTCACTCCTCTTTTATTGATGTTATACAGTATAATCTCGTTAAGTTTTAGGCATGCAAAAGGTGACCAACCGTGTATGCTTGTCTACACTATTTTCGAATAAAAATTGTCTTCGAATTTATTTGATTTTGTTTTTATTTCTGACTTTTCCCTCGTTATTTAAATCTTTGTCCAACTCTCGCATTTAATCCTTTTGAAAATTAAGTGCTTTAAGAGTCCTTTTTTATAAAGTTCTGAATGACATTGTCTTGAAGCCTTCCTACCTTGAAATCTGAAATTTTTTAAACCAACATTTTCCACTTTTTACTTAGGAATCCATCCCTGATTTCTGACATAGTCTACCAAATTTTAATCACTTTTACTATGCTTTCTACACCTTAATACCTTAATATTTTCTTATCTTTAGGGTCCTCTCCCGTATCTAAAACATTTATAACCTGAGAGAATGTCCAGTTTGAGCGGAGAAGTATACATTTTATAATTTAAAAAGAAATCGAGATCCTTACGTTTATTGGAACTAGTGAAGGAATGAAGGAATGAAACTTGCCTGCTCTTAAAACTCTCCTGGCACTTGAGAATTACATCTTTTTTATATTTTAACCACACCACAATTTCAAATCGAATTCCATGTGAGTCACTAATACTAAAACAACAAAAGAGGGGAAAGGGTTCTTGTTATTGTTTAAGATTCACCTGGTTGAATAATAATTTCCACACCATGTGAGTATTGAATACTATTTGAATTTGATTTGGGAGACTGTGAGGGAGGATTAAGTTTTGAGTAGGTTTTGTATTCTATTTAGTTTGACCCATTTGATGGAAAGCCACAGGTATTTGTGTGGAGGGAGAAAGTGGGTTCAAAGAGAAAGTCATGTGTGTTCCTTTCCCTATTCACATAACTCCACAACTGAACTGAAAGGAAAGGAGGAAAGGAGTTAGAGTTAGGAAGCATCGAGCAGAACCAGAACTAGGACCAGAGTAGAGCTAGATAGAATATAAACAACTAACATAGGCTAGGACTAGAACTAGGACTAGGACGGGCAAGGAAAAGCGCTCCAACAAAAATCATTAAAATCGATGGCTACAGTCAACATGTGGACTTTGTGAACGAGTCAAAACATTCTCTCATTTTTTATTCCACCACACAAACACCCATTGAACTCACTTCAACACCCTCAATTACTTACTACAACTACCATTCCAGCAATTAAATTTTGAAAACACATAGAGTGGATCATTGAGTGAGTGGAAAACATGGCGCTAACATATGAATTTTGGCTTGGGACTTGGTTAGAGTGTTGTACACTAGATGGGACTAGAATTTGATGGAATTATCAATGGAAAACTCTCGGAATGACGAGGACGGAGGTTTGGTTCCGTTCGTTCTAGTTCCTTTTCGTTTCTCCAACTGAAAGGCTCATCATTCACTTCTGGCTAGAGAGAAAACCCACTTGTTGTACTTTCTACTTTCTACTTTCCATTTCCTAAAAAGCATTGTCGTCGTCCCGTCCACTCTATGTGTATGTCGTATGTGTATGTGTATGTGTATCCCTTGCCATGCGGACTCTCTTGGGAGAGATAAACTAAGCAACGCCACACAAATCCATCCATCCATATCCACGCCTGCCTCTCTCTCTCTCTCTCTCTCTCTCCTGCCACTCACACACGTCGCGTACTTAGATTCTTTAACGATTTTTCTTCCCCAAAGTGGTTTCGTTAATTAAATTCGCACTCACAGCTGAATTTTTCCACGGAGCTAAAGCTAAAACTAAAACTAATTAGAGAAGAGAACTAATGCATGTGTACATAAACTCAATTAGAGCCAGGAGAGCATGACCTTAAATTCATCTCCCTTTCCTTTCCTTTCCAACTTTCTACTTTGTTCTTGATTATTTTTGACTCTTGGCGTTTGAGTTTAGAGTTTGAGTCTCGTCGCGTCTTCATTAACCTCACCTGTTTGAGTGCTCGTGTCAAAGAAAGCGGATGATGTTTCCACAGTCATTGTAGCAATTGTACCGTCCGTGATCTGTGCACTTGAGTCACGTCTCCCTCTCGTCTTTGTCATCTCTTCAGACTGAGTTGACTGTCTCCTGCAAATCCAATCCCACCAAATAAAACTTAATCGCTTTTCTTGACTTAATAGGTCTTAGGAAACTTCAAATTTTATCCTGAATTTTCACTCATGGTTCGGAAATTTTATATTTGCAAAAATAAAGAATTAGAAAAGTATCGAACATGTACATGGAAAAGTCATAGATTTGCATATTTGCATTGGACAGAATTAACTTGTTTCTATTATCATGTCTATTCAAAAGGGCGTTAGCATGTTTGCACATCATACTCATCATCTCATTGATTGTCTGATATTCCAGACACACGATTTGAAACTCATTTCCTCACAAATTGGAAATATATTGGGTGATGTACATGTACGAAGTCATCCATTTTGTTGATAGGATTGAGAAGAAATAGGAAAGCCAAGGTGATATAATAAAAGTGGGTCCGTAGATAATGAGTGGATATGTTTTAAGATAGAGAAACGTGTGTTGATGGAATAAAATCAATACTAGCTAAGGTGGATGAAGAAAGTGTTTGGGTTTTATGTTATAAGAAAAGAGAGAAAGCGAGAGGAGAGAGAGAGGAGGATAATAATAAAAAGACAAGTGGTCGTCTCGTGTGTACCGTACCTAAAATTACGGCAACGAATCATTTCTTCAGTCGTGGATTGACGACGGAATCCTCTAGCTATTAAAATCTCCTCCGTAGTTGATTGTCGGCGGAAAGTTGGGCGTGGGGAGACCGGAGATGGCTCTCGAGAAGAACATGTGGACGAGGAATCTGGAGACTTCCTCGAACCCCGTCTCTCATCATTCACTAGCTTTTTTTATTCAATCAAAAACAAAGAATTGGATCCAGTTAGATTAAATTATTTCTTCAAACACATTTTATCTACACTTTCTTAACTACTAATTCATATAAAATTAAAGAGTTAAAGATTAGGAAGGCCGCAGTTATTAAAACTGTTGTTTCATACTGGAGGAATTTTTGAATTGAGCGTTTGATCTGAATTACGAATATCTGTCCGACAGAGATCTTGTGTCACCAGCCCTGGGTCATATACATACATATATTATGTCCCTATTATAACCCGAAAATGAGCCCTGTCTTACCGTATATTGCTTAATTGAACCCCGGAATTGTATTAATTTAGCAGTGTCAGAGGCCACCAACTTTCACCACTTTCTCCATAATTTCTCCATAAGAACAAATGGAGAAAGTTGGACAAAAAGCCGTGTATAGAAAGCGGGTTCTAGACGGTCATTTACTGCATATTATTTCGCTATAGGTTAAGGGTTCCACTTTTTGGGGGTTCAAACTTTCACCACTTTCTCCATAATTGCAAAGTAAATGCAGAAATGTCTGGTTAACTTAGGAGACCGGCTTCTATTCAATATTCGAACCCCAGCTTCAGACCGTTATTGCACATATTTACTGTAATTACAGGTTTTGTAGGATATCATTGCATTGGTGAATTGAAGCCATGAAACGGATGTACCACTTTAGTCTCATAATAATCCTTCGTTCATTTTGAATTAGAATTTGCGTACTATTTCGAAATAATTAATTTTTCTTCAAAAATATTCTTGGAATCGGGAATCCCCATGCAAGTGATCAAACTGAGCCGAATTGTAAAAGATAAATGCACAGAGAAAGTTCTTGAGGAAGACTTTGGTGATGAATTCGTAAATAAACAAATTTACGACAGGAAAGAACAAAATTACGTTACGGTGCACACTATGCATTCCAAGCGAATGGCTATTACAAAGATTTACGAATCATGAATGAACTCCATTGTTACGAATGACGTCGTACTAACACTCAAACAATACCAATTACACCCACACTGACCCATAATAGAATGTCACGTAGAGGACTGGGGTTGCTGGCCCTGACTTGTCTCTTCAATTTTTCCCACCAATCCGGCTAAGAAATTATCCAGTAAAATTGTGTTATCAATTGTCAATATTTTCAACTATACATTGACCGCACTAAAATCTCAATTCAAAAATGTCGTTTTCTTTCAATTCTAAGTTTTAAAATTAAATCTTGGGTTTCTTGAGTGCATTTGGCATCGTTGTCAGCGGGTACGAGGTTCTTCAAAAAATGATACCATGCCACAGGGAGACAAGTCAGGAAAGAATGATCAATTAAGCATACGAGTGCAATTTTTTAGAACAAAAACCTGCTAATATGGAACTGAATCGGGTTGCTATATCTTGCCGACACTGGTTTTTTAAAACAGAGCTTGGGGAGGGTTAGATTTTGGATAATGGTGAAAATGTTGTGAATTACCGTGGATTGTCTCCTACTGGCCCGTCGTTTACTGAGTCTACTAAATCTATGTTGTTCATCTTCTGCATCGGCAGCTGAGTCTGGAGACAAAGAGTCCCGTCGATTTGCTTTTCTTGACCAAGCCGAGTGCTCGTCACTCGTTCCATCATCCGGTGACAGAAAGGGTCTAAAAATAAAAAGTCAAAACACCCAAATGACACAATAATTAAAATGACCAAGGAAAGGGCTAATGGTTAAACTACATAGTATGTTAGGTAATGTTGGTTCACAAAAACATTTTCACAGGAAATCAAAAACTTTGAAAAAAGACGACGACGAACTGAAATGAATTAAAAAAGTATTTTTCACATAGAAGTGCACAAAAAACAGCTTATGTACAGTTCATTAGCACATATGCAGCACATACATGTCTGTCCAAATTCCAATCTGGTATCATAATATACTGAGTTTTTGTTTGTGGGGAGCACCGAACTATTCTAGTTCAGTCAATTCAATTCAAGCTATCAAAAAATGTCCACTTTTTTTCAAATTCCAAAGATAAATATTCATTTCAAGACAATCAACGGATATGCGAATGCCGGAAATTCATGCCAAAGTTTGAAGAATCATGAGTCATGAGAGATTCGAGCAAAAGAACGGGTCAAAACATAAAAACTAAAGAAAAAGAGAAAACAAAGGATTTTTTGAAATAGTAGTAGAATAGAGTGTAATTGAGAATAAATGCAAACTCTGTGAGAAAGAGAACGGAACGAGACATGAAAGAAACAAGAGACTTGTGTGTTGATGAGAAAAATAACTAACGTCCATGCAACTGACAGAAGAAATAAACAAATTTATTGGTTTCTTAAGAAAAAAAAAGTATATTTTGAACTTAACACTTCAGTCCGGTTAGCTTTGGTTGATTTCAAAAATCTTTTTCCTCCGCGATTTTTTTCCTCACTGATCTTCGGCATCCTATACATACCCATAGTATACTGTTTACTACATATTTGGGGGACCAATTATCTCTTCGAAATTTTATCTCAAAATAAAATTAAAAATTAGTTATTTAACCCAGTCATGTATGTCATGCATATCTGCTAAGAAGAGTTGGAGTTACTCAGCGTTTATAATTCGTACATACTTTTATGATAGAAAGAGCACATAATTCTTGTCAATTGATAAAGAGATAGATATGACAAATTGAAAATGTTGTAAGTTTTGCTGCTTAAAATTAGTGCAATTGACATGGTGTTTATTGACAATAGCAGTTTTAATGTTCGAGTACCGATGAAGTTGTCACATGTTATGTTTTCCTTGTGTGTGTGCATTTAAGCAAAATGGACGGCAATGCAAATTGCAAGTAAAGTAGTTATTTCTAAAGAAAAGTGGCGAACAAAGCTTATGATTCAGGATCTTACAGTGTGATGGACATGTATTCATATAATTGGTGAGAAATTGCAGATTTGGACAGAAGAAAGTGACGAATCATGGGTCAACTTTCTGTTTCCTTGAGTCTAGTGTGGCTAAGGAAGGAAGATTGGGAAGAATAATTTCATCTTCTCACACTATATTATACTCATTAATTTAGAACTCGAGGATTTGGTTCTACGATGTGTAGGTTGTAATGTAATAAGTTAACGATGTATTCCGTGTCGCTCTTCGATGCTTGGCATTTAATAACGATCAAGTCTGGAGAAACTGAAATGAAATACTTTCTGAATCATAGCGCCGGATTATCTATCAGTATGAGTTAGAAGATACTGGTAAGTTTTTTTCCAATTTCCTAAACTACGTGAGAGGATTAAAAAATTTAACGTTGACGTTACGTTTAACTGAAGCTCGGAATGGACTAGATGTAATGACACAAATTTTAAGCATCCAAACTTGATAAAACTTTCTATCGGCTTAAGTTGTAGCATATTTTGCAACAAATTGCAATTTCAATAGTTGCGCACAAAGCATTTTCAATTCGCACTGTTTTTTGGGAGTAACTTTCAGAATCTCAGTTATGAGTAATGTGGTCAATTTGAAATTATAAAAAACGCTTGTCCTCTCTCTTCAAAATGAACAGTACAGAACTAGGAATTTTGGAATGTTCTCCGAAATAAAAAAGGAATTTTGATAGAGTGCGAGCAGGGTGGTGAGGCTTTAGCATAGGTGTGTATTAATATTTTGTTTACTTTGATCCCCGACGTTTCGTTCCAAATTCATCCAAAATAGTTGATTGTCTTCTTAGGCGATGAGGCTTACTCGGTGGAACTGGTCTTTCAGGAGACGGTCTGGAGTTCCGTCGTAACAATTCTTTACGAATTCTTTCGCTAGATGTGGGGATTGGTTCCACCGGTGACACAATTGGTTCAGGTGGTTCTATCAAATACAATTTAACATGTTCAATAATCAAATCAGGGTTCTAGTACCGGACTGGGTCCACAAATTCTGACATAGTAGGGTGACCCAGGAACCAAAGCATTCGGGTACGGCTCTCAATATTCTCCAGATTTGTCTCATTCCAAAGAAAAAGTTCTAGATCGAATATCTCATTGCAAGGTCCACACAAATTAGACCCAAAATATTCTGGGCCACTCTTTACTTTTGGTAGAGCTAGTATCTTCTTATTTAAATCATTGAAATGTTAACTCATAAACGGTATTATACCTGGTGAGGTGACAATATGTTTAACATTAACTGTGGCGATGGATCCTCGCCTCCCCTTGTCTACAGAGGCTTTCCGAGATACTTTACTTTTCATCAAATCCGCGGAAGACTCCCTTCTCTTATTGGTCCTTGCATTTATCGAACTAGTTATTGTTGAATCACGTCTGGCCCACGGTAATGACCTTTAGACATCAGAATAACACAGCACAAAGTTTAATTTTCAAAAATATTCAATGCTTTTTTAGACTTTTGTTATAATAAATTGTAGAATTAAAACCTGGCTAAGTCGGCGAGCGTTTCACGCCTTGAAAGAGATTTGTCTTGTTTCTTTAGGCCACCACCACCTCCCCATTCACGTAGGATATCAGTCAACTGAGCCAATGAACTTCGTCTTCTTCGAGACGTAGGTGGTGACGTTTCTCTGACCTGAAATGAAAACAGCATTTTTCAATTGTAATTTCGCACATTCTCAGTTTAATGTCTTGAATTAATGTTCTCCAAAAATGTAAAAAAAAATAGAAATGTTGAAATTACCACTAACAGAATACTCTATATTCAAAAATGTTGATATTTCTACTATGTTCGGTCGAATAATCTCAAGGATTCTTTTCAATTCACTTCAGTTATTCAAAATATGAGTCAGAACGTAATATTTTCTGCTTTCCCTTACGGAAATGTACACACATTGGATTTCTTTCGAGTGAGTGGGTGGATGAAACCGAAACCGGATTCACAAAAAAATTGTAATAACGTCGTAGACCACTGCGTGCGTGGGACGCAAGGAATTTTACCACAGTTTAAGTTTCAAGGATGGATCATATGCTCAATAAGCCTAATTCTTTCTACTTGACAATTTTTGGAATAGAACAGAACTGGCTTGAGAGTCCAGATTTGTAATTAAACATCGCTGTCGTTCCTTAGGATTTGTATAGCGTATCTCCAATTCCACGTTGACACTCATCCAAGCGTCTTTTGAAATTATGATTCGAAATTATTCTTACTTACATAGATTGTATTTAGTATTTCACTCTGTACTAATTTGAAAAAAGGCTAACCTCTGTGGGTGGGGAAATGGTGGTGATTTGAGCAGCTGAGTCACGACGTCCAAGTCTTGCCCGAAGTATTTCTTCCTGTTCCTGCTCTCTGCAATGTCAAATCAATTGTTCAAGAAAGTGAAATCCAAATGTCAATTTAGTACCCTGTACATTTTCCACCCTGTACATTTGCTTGTCACAATGGACTAAGTTTACTCCATTGTGAATGTGAACTATTGAAACAAAATGAAGGTAGTAAATAGTGAGAGTAGCTTTGTTGTGATTTGGCTTTCTCTATGGAATGTGATTCAGGCGTCCAATTCTCCATTACTTGAACAAGTGGAGTCGGGGCATTAGGACAATCTCATTCAATCTTGGATTTGGCTGTGACAGAAAATACTTTGTTTCCTTATCCAATAGCTCAATCCAAGTCTACTCAACCTACATAACGTATTCCCATTGCGGTCATTAGGTCCATCACTCAACCTTAGCAAATGAACTGTTCAGAAGAGGTCCGGAGGTGAAAGTTCTGGAGGGACCGTCCTATGGATATTTCTATAGTTTCTCCAATGTCATGCCACTGTTGCTTTCACTTCATATCTATACAAATAAACCTGGTAAAATAATTGAATGAATGAATAAATGAATCCACGGGTCTAGAGAAAAAAGTATAATACGTAGAGCGTTGGTTTTTGGCTCTAAATTCATCAAATAAATTCGGATAGATTCTAACGTCGCGATTTTTTCAAAAAAGTTACAAACAAAAAAGCTGCAGTGACCAGGGTTCGAACCCGTGACCACTGAGTTTTTCAGTCCGAAGCTTATCGATCGGACCAATTCCCGCGGACTTGGAGTTTGTTTGAAATCAACCG
>JAQGCB010002204.1:0-12126 GCA_034698835.1 Protaphorura tricampata | reverse complement strand
CTTTTATATTTCCGGTCTGTACTAGAAAGGTTTGCTTAGGTTGCTGTGCTGAACTGACTGAATGCTTGAGAGATTGATCCCTAAAAAAAGAACCAACTTTATAAGGAATCAGAGCAGAGGATGGTGACCCGACCCGGGTAGCTGGATTTTGTCCAGCCCGGGTACTGTGCAAACACAATATATAAAGTAAACTTAAGATGAGAAGAAGCTCTCTGTGTATGTATGTATGTATGTTTGCATCGATGGATGACTTGTTTACAATTTTTGGGTTGGTCATTATGGAAAAATAGATGAAATGAAAGAAAGCATGTAGTTCTAGATTCTGGATGAGACGCCTGACTGCATACTGGGTTGCCAGGAAAAAGAGGACATCATGCCAGAAAAAAAAATTCCTCTTTAATAATTCGTTTATCTTTGAAGAGCAGGAGGGAGCTTTTTTTCTCCGGGAAGCCATGGTCTGACAACTTACTTAACTTCTAATAATAATTCCTCCACCAAAGTTCAACAAATAATAATATAAAAATGAGGAAAAAGACTACGCATTCTGCTGCGCTGAGCTAAAGCTAGTATATACGTGTTCTGCTCTCCTTTCTTTTTGTTTACTCAATTCCATCTCTTCATGAATTTTGAGCCGGGGAAAAGCTTGATGATTGTACTACGTACTGCACTGCTTTATTGCAAAGAAGAAATGGGAAAATTCGTCATAATAGTATAACCTGGGGAAAGTGGCTGTTGTAGTCACTTCTGAAATCAACTTTCCACAGGAAGACCGTCAATTGACATTATGTGTAAACTTGGCAAGGTACTCTCGCGCTCAAGCATCGTCCAATCTTTCAAATTTTTTGAAAAGGGTTTCACTAAATTTTAAACTCTGAACTGGCTATTCACTGCGTACTTGGAGTTTATCCAATGATGGCTATAACACATGTCATACAAGATCAAAAATCCAAAAACAAAACAGGGTATAAAAGACCACTCGGGTTTTTATACAGAAACAATAGTCATCATCAAATCATCACATTGCATTATACATATAAAAGTTGACTTAAAGGCAAACTGTAGAAGACAAAAAAGGTAAAGTAAAGTGAGTATCCACTTTTTGGACTGGTTGTTTGTTTTATACCCAACTCCAAGGCTCTTGAAGAGAAATCACTCAATTGAAGCGAAAAAGAATAATATTGAGCTGGCCCTGGAGCAAAAGAGCCAAGGATTCAAAATCAAAGACTACACTTTTTATGTTTATTAAATTTCCTTTTCCCTATCCAGTTTTTTGATTCGTCCATTTCTCTTTTCTTTTCTGCTACATACGTAGGACTTTCACCAAAGAACTCGAGATCATGCCTCCAGTCATTCTCCATTAGGGCGCTCATGTAACATAACATTAGTATACTGTCTACTTCTGTTATAAGTGCACAGCAAGGAACAGCACAACTACATCATCCCCCGCAAAATAAAGGGCTTCCTTTTAATAATATCAATATCAAAAACAAGACAAACAATCCAAGGGGAAGATTTAATGTAAAATTGTATAAAAAGAAAACGTATCCAAGTGGGACTCTTGATAAGACACAAAATGTTCGGACACTGTATGTCATCTTTGTATCTTGTTAGAACATGATTAAAAGTTTTTTTTTAACCGGAGCCCTACCAGTCCCGACTACTTGGATGGCCTTCCCTTGGCCAAACGGAAAGTCTACCTATTTTCCAGTAAAGATATTGGGATACTGGAGCATACCTTATGGCGAATGCCAATTAATGAGAATATTTGTTTTTAATGCCCAAGTTCGTATTAAACTGACCTAATCGTGAGCAAAAATTGCCATCCAAAATCGATAAAAACCGAACCAGCCTATTTTCCTTGACACTAATAAGCAAACGAAAACTCTCATTTCTTTTCTGACTATACTGCATATGTATGTATACGTAAGATGTAAAATAAATTGTTATGGATCTACACGTCGTTTGCAGTCTTCTCCGTCTCCGTCATATTCATTTATTGATATTCCATTCCGAGCATTTCCAGATACTTACAGTTACGGCAAAGGACATTTCCATTCCCATATCACGTTATGTAGTACGACCAAAATCGTAGGAAAACAGGAGAACATTAACAATAATAAATGAAGGCAAAATGTTTCAGAAACGAGGGGAAATGAGGAAAGAAGAAGTTTTTGGACAAAGTGATGCCCGTGGTCCGTGCCTTTTGGCCTTTTTCGGGTAGTTGTAGTAGGAGTTTGTAGGAAGCTTCTTCCTAATGACATTTTCTGGATATTATTATGAGAAATGAAAGTGATGGATAGTTCACATATGGGGAGGAGGGGGTCCTTCATCCCCAATTCCTCAAAAAATTATATGAACACTACAGTAGTAGTACAATAATAATTCTGTAGTAGTACATTCACTATATTCTTAGTACACACACGTGTGTATGTTTCAACAATACCATTCCATTGTACTTCTGGACCACTGTTGTGAACCTCATCTGTGACTTTGGAGTTTCTTTTCTTTCCTTCTCCGTTTTTTTCTTGACAGACAGGCTGACTTGACTTGAGCCGATTTCAATGTCTGCTGTCTGTTTACAACGTCCGCTCTCCATATTCTAGGCGGAAAGTTTAATATGAAGTTCACAATGTGAAGCGTCATCGGACTCCACCCTATGCACCCCGTGTGAGAATGATAAATTAGTGTAAGTATGAATGAAAAATATACTTGAAGTTCTCACACACAACCATACATTTTTGAAATCTGATTTCACCGTCGGGCTAATTTCAGGCTATTCTTGAAGTTAACAGCGCTAGCGACGCCGCAAGCTTTTGGAAGAATTTTGGCTATTATATGCAAGGGTAAATTAGTTTTTGCCAAGATTATCCTTCAAAAAAGTAATCTTCCATGGTTTCCTACGATATCTCAGAATTGGTAAGACGATAGGTTTAGCAAAGTCAAAACAAAACGAGCTCTCAAGCACTCAGCAAGTTCTGACCGAGGAAGCTGGCATTTTCCCCGGTGAGTCCCGCACTCCCGCATTAAATTCAGAATTTACCGGGCCTTCTTTCCCGGAGGAAAAGCCCGGGTACATTATCTGGTAAACTAATACGAGTCTGACTACCGAAAACGGAATAAAAGGGAGAAGCAGCAGCGGGTTGGATAGCACTTCTTAGACGTTAGATGCTTCTTCGTAAGAAGATAGTATTTCTCTCTCAACCCCAACCCATTCGTAATACACATGTATGTATATTATAGACCATCTTATGCAATCATATATAAAAGACGAAGAAGGGCCGGAGATGTGCCATGGGTAGTTCTAACCTTCTAACGTGCATTCACATTCCATAGTAGTCCTAGTCGTAGTCCTAGTACTATGAAAATAGATATGGAAGCAGCAGTAGCAGTTGTGTTTGAAATAATATGTTACCATCATTTTGGGGAAAGTTCATAGGCTTTTGCTTTAATTTGAATTTTCCGGTACTCTAAGTTATTTTATGAATTCTGTGTCTTAAAATTTTGTTATCATATTTGTGGTGATAGAGTAAGTGAGTGGAAATAACGCAGACTATTTCTTAATCGTTTTGAGTTACAATATGAGATTTTACAGGAGATTTGGTGTCCACTTTGGACCACACGAGAAATCCCTCAAAATTATATAGTCAAGGACGATTTCGTCATTGAATTCTTAAAGAAAGTTACATAAAAGTCAAAAATATTCAAACGTTGGGAGGCTTTATGCACGACACTCTCCTTAGGAACCTTAGTACTTTGAGATTCTCGGGTTTGACTAGAACGGTTGGAGAAAGGACTAAGGTGAAAAAAAGAAGAGAGTCAAGCCATAAATTCCCATGAGAAATCGTGTAAAGTGGCATTATATAAAAATGGAAAGAAATTTTAGTTTTTCTGCCTATGCAATCCAGCCGTTCCCGCAGCCACTTTCTCCATCCATGAAGGCACGTTATATCATGCTTATACAGTCGAGTCCTACGAATGAAATGCCTTGGCTATGCCATAATATTCGCGACGGCGTTCATCATGATTTACTTGGTCCACTCAAACATCTTCGAGAGAGAATAACTGAAGGCGAAGCTGGGTTCTCGTATGTATTCCTTGTACAGGGAAAGTGGATAAGATATTATGCGATGTCATTCTTTCTCCTTTTCTCCCTTTTCCCTTTTTCTGCCACTTTTCCTTTCTGTATAATGCAGTGGAAGTTCAATATAGGGAGAGTGAGAGTAGAAAATGTAAGCGTTGGAGGCTTACTCGTAATAATACGACTACTTTTGGTGGACCGACTCGAGTAGTAGTGAGAGAGAGAAGACCCACTCCGTCACCATAAAATGTTTCCTCGTAAATTCTCATTATTCAAAAATTGACCCGTCGAGAATTCCACTCTTCTTCCTTTATAGTCACTTTCGACTCAGGCTTTTATGGTTGATCGTATTAGCTTAGAAATACCCCAGAATAACGTTGTGGATACAGATACGTATAAAGACTCAACGTAAACTAAAACCCTTCTGGTGGGTCGTGTGTACCACTGTGTTCCCAATATTTCATTTTTGAATCGAATAATTTCTGCACGTACGTTTGTACTCTTGTCACCTCACCGGCAAGATGAATGATTATTAGGAATTGAGAATATAAAAACCTATCCATTAATTGACCCCAGCTAGAGAATTGAAATTTTTTTAAACAATTCTGGTATATCAAATAGTATATTAAAATAATGCCTGATTTGATTATTAAAAACCCGGGCCAAATTATGAAACAATATTGTACAACGACTAAAAATCAGATTCATCATTCAAAGTCAAAATCATTCGTCGAATTTAAATTTTTAACCAATAAATCAAATTAATGAACTGACCAAGGATGTTTAGCTTTTCATTTTAAGACCTTGCAGTCCAACAACGCATAATGCAATATCATAAAAATGGAGTGGACAGTGGATATTTAAAATCATATTTTGAAATTCATGGACCAATAAACGGTGAATCAGAAGCAAATGGAATCTGTAAGATTCAATGGAGCTGGAGTATCTTAATAAGAAAACAATTCTCGTTAGTTGAACCCGAGATTCCTCAAAACAATTTATTTTCGACACCCATGTATTTACCGGCCCGGTTGAGACTGGGTATAGGGCTACACTACCCTACCCTCGTTAGTAACTTCTAGATAGGTTAAAAAATAAATTACTATTTAGTTCCGTCCTATTACGAGTTGGTACGTATATAAGATCAGTTCCAGTCGAAAATAAAATACTTGCACGACTTCCTACGGAGAGAAGCAAATGGGTGGAACGAGAGCAGAACCTCAAGAAACCAGAAGACCATTTCCCAATTTATTATGAATTGTCAAAGAAAGTTCCAAGTTTTTTTGGTAGTTTTTCTGCCGGCATAGCATTGCTAGCAGGTTACATTGAATTACTTTTGAAACTTAAGTGACGGACGGACGGACGAAGGAAATGGGAGAAAACTGCCGAGTCATTGACAGCATAACTTACAAAATACATCTTTCCGTCTTTTTCTCTCTTCTTGTACAAATGACTTCGACTTTGGCTACTTTTTGGGTAACAAACAAGATTTTCTTTCATAATTATTAGAGCATTAGGAAGCGGAACCGATTTCCCATTCCATACCCAAACCCAACAAGATTCCTTCAAAACTCCTTAACGACGTTCAACATTTCAACTGTCATTCTTGGCAAACGATACGAAATTTGTCCGCCTTGCAGGAATCTTTCTTTTTTTTTCATTTCGACTAACAAAGAAAGAAAAAAGTCAGAGCAATAAGAAATTGAATAGATCCGGCTGGTATACAAACGTGATACCCCGCATAATACGAATACGCAAGTACACAGTTCAAACACAAAGTTGATTTTCTATTCCTGGTCGAAACTATGCATCTTACATATTATCAGTTTTGATAAAACAAATTAAAGGTGAAAACCCCTTAATCATCGGGATGATGATTATCGGTTACTAGTTTGAAAAAATCTTCAACAGGTATAACGGAACAACGTGTAAACTCTGTCGAAACTTTGCAAATGCACTGAATGCAATAGTCTTTGCAAAATATGGACTGCGAATATTTGTATTGGTTGTCATGATAGATGAATTCGATTGTTTTATGTACCTTGACGCATCATCATCCCCTAAGGTTATAAAAACTGGTGTTGACGAAACGAGATGAGATTTAGAATTGTATTCATACGGGTAAAATATTGTGTTCTTAGAAGAACATGATCCTGACTACGACTTAAAGTGACGATCAAGATAACTAATTTACTCTACCAAATGAGGTTAGTGTTCGTATCTGATTTAAGCCTATGAACTTTAATGCGATTTTGACTTGAACTTAACTTTGAATCTTGCAGAAATTCGAATTCGACGTTTGGATAGAATTTCTGTATTTTATAAATGGTGAGTGGACCTACTAGATGTATATTTGGGTTATGCTTATGGTGATTGAGAAACTTGTTATGTTATAACCTTACTAGTTGATGCCGCTCCCGATTGATCAATGTCGCTGAATCAGAGGATGATGAAAAAGCAAAGTCTGCCCGATACTGCGATGGGAACGAAACAGAATATTCCGATTGGTCGACGTATTCAAAGTCGATTTATGAGTTTAACAAAGAATGAAATCAATTGGGATGAAATTGTTCAAGCCCAAGCCGATGCTGAGGCCTTAAATAGTCCTGACCAAGAACCTTCTGTGATCTTCGATGTTGATGAATCCCAACAACTCGCTAACGAACTCATCCGCGCCCTTCGTCCTCTTGAGTTATTCATGAAAATTTTATTCCGATTCCCATTGGTCCGTGAGGTTGTACTAGCAGGAGGTCATTACCGTTTTACTTTTGTCCAGAAATCTGTTCATGCAATCGGTTTCCAAATCACCAGTGTTATGATGTTCTTGAGTTCCTTCTTCATCATCCTTAACATGTATGGAACCGTACTTAACTACCCGAGCCATGGAACTGATAAAAAAACTGGACCTGATCAACTCCGTCTCTATGAAATCTACCTCATCTTTAGGAACTCCATACCTCTCGGCATGATCGTCTTCGCTCTTATTCACACCTCTTTTGCCGCTTTGACTTTTTACAAGCACAGACATTTTTCTGCCAGAGTTTTTACATTTTGGACACAGTGTGCCGGAGCCATGAAAGTTGATTTGAGTGAAGGAATAAGGAAGTATATGATTTTTGTTTTGACGACTTATGGCGTCATTTGGATACTACTAATTGCTTTAACAATTGGACAATTTATTCCTATGGCGAGTGGGACTCCTGGAATATTTGCACAATTTTTATTTCGAATATTTTCTCCAAACATATTCTTGGTGGATGGATTTTCAATTATTCGTAGTTTCTGTGCTGTCTGGTTGATCTACATTTTCATTTGTTCCAAAGTTGACATTCTACTATTCGTATTTCAATGCAAAGTACTCGTGAATGCTTTTGATGCTTGGAATATGAGACTGGATTCTGTACTTCATCAAAATGAGACGGCAAGTAAAAAGGACAAGACTTCTGATCGGACTGAATATTCACAGTTATTCAAGGATCATGTTTGTCTATTGGATTTGATTGAAGGATCAGACAGTCTTTTTGGATTTACCGTTCTCACTTATTACGGCACAGCAATGGCAAGCATTTGTTTCGAAGTCTACTATTTATTCCGCTCACAATTAACAAAGACTGAATTTGTTGGTGTTCGACAATTGGATGGAGTCTACATATTTCTATTCCTGTCTCAGTCAATATTCATGCTATTTATTGTTTCAAAATCAGCTGGTGCAGTTAGTCAAACTGCTATGGAAGGAATCGAGATTTTGAGACGAAAAGGATACATGGGGAATAAGCGGACGGATGAAGATCTTTATTTTGTCCTCAGTTTATTTCTGAGTTTTACTGGACATTTTGAATCTGCTGTGACTGCTTCGAAATTCTTTGTCATTAACAACGCCACTATGATAACAGTTTTAGCATCCGTTTTTACCTACTTTGTAATTTTGATACAACTTGCACCAAGGCTTTCTTACTTTCCTTCCAACAAAAAGGAATCAAATTTTTTGAATGAAGATAATATTCGAATGCTCTTGGCCAATTTTGAATCAACTTGGGAGATTGGACTTCCCACGTTTCTGGATGCGACGAGTACAACTAGACCGATGCCGTCAAACATGACAAATATTACTACAAATATGACTTCCGGTTAGGAAGTCACGACGACTATGTTTGAGAAAATCAGACTGAAAATGTTCAAAATACTACAAAATGTTGGAGATGTGTTTAAAATTAGTGTATCAAATAAATGCATTAACTATCACCTATCACACAATCTTGCATTTTTCTTTCGAACGCATATAATCAAACGGTGTCTTTTGTAAGCCCATACGTTAAAATAGTTTCCATTTAACGAACTCTACATTCTCGCGATGCTACCGTTGGGTTAATCCTCAACGAAGCGACGTCACTAACACAACTATTCATTCTTTATTCTCTATTGAAGAATTTTGGTTGAACAAACTGTAGGATTTTGAAATTGAAGTCCAGACTGGACACTAAAATCCGTCTAACTTATTTTAGTTCAAAAATACTTCTTTCTCCCTACTTTGGGTTGAAATGATAAGCTTAGAGCCAGGCAATATATTTGCTTTCGACTGTTACTGCGACGGAGAAAGTGAGTAGGAAGATCAAAGGAAAAAGAAATAAGGAGAAAAAAGGAGAATGATGGGACGAAGGAAGAAAAAAAAAGACTTAAGAAGGTTGGTAAAGTATTCTGCCTTCCATGCCATACATAGAAACTCTCAAACATTTTATCATGGGAAGAGATAGGATAATTGAATAAAGAAAAGTTTTCTGCGATTCTTTGCGAATTCTTTATATATTCCTCCTCATTTCTTGTTCCTGCCGTTCCTCCTTGCCTGCCTCCCTGCCTGACTACAACTTTTATGATAAAGACTTCAACTTGAGTCAGTCGGGTTGGCTTGGCATAAAGTCTAGGTTCTAGATTCTAGAAATTGTAGACGACGGACTGACTAGGACTACACATTGCATTACCACATTCACGCCAAGCATGAATTTTTCTGTGTGTCTTCTCTTATAGTCTCCTCTTCTCATAGTCGTCTTCTCAAAGCCCCATTTGTATGGAATGAGATGCGTCGTATATTTCATGTAGAGAGGAAAGAAAAGCTAGGACGGGTAGAATTCTAGAAATGCTCATGTACTAGTATTCTGAGAATAATAGGATTACCCTTTTTAGACGAACTAGAAGAAGGAAGGAAGGGGAGAGAATAAGAAGAACACGACGGACTAGAAAGAACTACACAGATTTATTCCATGCCACGCTTCCAGAATAGAGCTCCTTTGCTCCAGGATGACATTTATCCATAAATACATCTCACATTCGCATCTCATCATGGAGAAAGTATTCGGCACTTTACTAAGCAACCAGCATAATTCCATTACGACCACCACTCTAGGGTTCTCCCGAGAATTGCTTGGTCGGATCTGCGAGCTTTTAAGAGTCAAGTGTGGAGCGATAGACTAGATTTCTACTGGAAAATTTATTGGTGTCAGAACTACTCTTGTTAGATAGGATTTTTAGATGAAATCTTATCTGTACACTGCGTGATTAGCATTAAACTAGCATTACACTATGTTTGTATTGATTCCATATCCAACTAACTCTAAAAATCTGGATGTGGAATCACATTGGATCATTTCGCCAAGGTTTGACAATTATAAATCTAGCAATGAAGCAATGATGAAAACAGCTACAGGAACGACCGCAGTATGTTCGTCTAATGAATCATACCCTTACCATAAACAAGAGGCAAGTGCTACCCGCACTATTACGTAACCTTTCTTTAAACTCAACCCTCACTTACGATTGAGTATTTGCTCTACTTCTCGACCACTTCCATATATAATTGGTCGTGTGCTCAGCCAAAGAGGTGTGACACTCGCTTTGTTCTAATATAGGTCTTAAATTGTAAGAATTCGACAAAACTAAATGCACCACTCCTAGATGTACCCAAAATTTCAACACAATATATTACTTCACGGCTACCCAGGTTGTGGACGTAGAAATGTTAATATGAGAGTATGACCTTTTCTTGAATCTTACAAAAATGCCTCGTATAAAAAATTAATCGATGCATAGGATTTAATGAACTTTGGTAATATACTCACCAATATGTTATCGAGAAGAAGCGTAGACTCGGTCAATTAATTTGTAAAGGTTTTAAACCACTGCATTGTGTAAGACATACACTTGGAAATGGAGAACCAGTTTATTAACAAGAACAAAAAGTTCACTACTTTTTCTTAAAAACTTCAAATAAATCGGGCCACACAGGAGAATAACCGCACATTAATGACCGCAAACGCTACGGAATCCTTAAGAGGATTTAATTTCTTCAAAAGTTCCTAACTCGTCCCTTGTGTACTGGTACTAATTACTCACAGGTAATTAAGGAATGTAATTAATGATACTCAATATTCAACTTATTATTATGTACGTCCGGGCACGTAGGTTCTTCGTGGAAAGTTTGGAACAAACTGAGCTCCTCTGCATACTTTGAATCGCAAAGTTTTCCAGATTCACATGAAATCCGATATATACAAAAAAAATACATAGATGCATTTTTCCTACTAAAATTGATAAAAAAACATGACATGAAATAACGGGTAAAAAGTGAAGAAATGAAAGGGCTAGAAAAGCTACGATGTGATGGGAATCTCCCGTTCCGCTGCACTTGTAATAGGGTTTGACGAGCACGGGTATTGACAGGGCCAGGAAATAAATGAGATTTTTACCCTTAAAATCTACTGTTCCTTTTTTTATTTTTATTGAAAAAGACGTGAAATTAGCATTCTTCTGAGGCGAAAAGTATTCAATCGAACTACAAAAGTGCAACCCTTCATTTTTTGAGAAGTTTTCTCACGAAAAACCTTCCGGAAAGGGTTTGGATTTTGGAAACCCTTTTTTCCGAATATGTGGTAGTACAAAGGTACTTTGCAAGATAAAAGACGGAAAGGTGCAGTGTATGTGTATGCAACGCAATGCATTAGGTAACCCTAGCGTTCTTTTGACTAAAAAAAACTCCACATTTTCCCCCAAAAAGCTCTCTGCATCTCCAGATTGAGTCCCATGATTCGAATTTACATGGAAAGGGGTTACTTTACTCGGTCGGTTTTGGGGTTAATACGAAACACCTTTCACGTCCTTGTTCGTATCACCGAATATTTGTCCTTCTTCCCTAAATACTTGTTCGGGCAAGGATTGAGATTTACCCTTTTTATGGGAAATTGAGGAAACATGTATTGAACGAGGTAAACGGAGTAAAAAGAGTAAGTAAAAAACTGAGGTTCCCAGGATTCTGTATTTTTGTGTTTGCTTAAAATGAGTATAAAAAAATTGAATCTTAAGTATCTTCGGTCGAGTAAAATAAATTATAAGAAAAAAAGACCAGAATTAGGGAAAGGGGTACTAAGGATGAGTGAATGACAACCACGGCCACGGCCGAGGTAAAAAAAAAGTGAAACGGATTTCGTTCTGCATATAAATAATATGTAAGAATTCTTTTCAGTTGAAAAAAATCTGATTTTTTAACTCCTTAGCATAAGGAATTCTATGAGCGTCCAAATTCACAGACCCATGCGAATGCCCATTTTTGTACATTCAAAGATCACGAATAAATAGTGCATAAATTAGTATGGTTGAGGTACGGTACACATCTCCGTAATTATGCTGCCAGTATGAAAAACCTGAAAAAGTGTCAAACTGGTTAAAAATTTACAAAACGAACGGATTGGTCAGACTCTGAAAGGTGAACTCAACAAAAAGTTGTAGTCTCTAATTCCAAACAAGGAACTGGATACAATTCGACCTGTCAGAGCTCCAGTTGCATGAACTCAGATCAGACTTAGACTCTGGTCCAGCTAATACCCAACCTGGACTGGACTTGGTCATTGATCTCCTGCCAAGTTGTAACTCAACTCAACTCTGCCTGTCCAAAGAGAAAAAATAGTATAAATAAGAAGATCTAAGCATGGGAATAGCATGCCTCGTCCCAGATGAAATAAAATATTTAAGCCTAAAGATTAAACGGAAAGAGCAAGCCGAAG
>JAQGCB010002203.1:0-12129 GCA_034698835.1 Protaphorura tricampata | reverse complement strand
TTTCCACACCCGCTCTGACGAGCTCGTGAGAGTTACTTTTTCTTGTAACCCACAAAATAGCACTGAATCATTTCACTCACTCTTCTTTCATCCACTCACAGAATCTCAAACCTACGAATGACAGTCAACTCAATACACAAAAATTAGCAATTTCAAGCACAAATTAGATTAAATGACCTACGATAATAATGTATCGGTGTTTGCAAAGCTTCTAAAAAACTTACTGGAGTATCAGTTTGTGTACTATTACATGGATCAATCAATTGTAATTCGATTTTTGTAATAATCCTTATCAGCTCCTTTCAATTTCAATGCGAATCTCTTATCTCGACACGATTTTTCTCAAGTCCAATAAACGCTGGAAGAATGTCTACAAGTTAAGCAAATCTCGCGTTAAGCGTGTGTTTTCTCAAAAAATTCTTTTAGAGGAAACAACAAGTTCAAATGAAAATTATAGATGTATTGTCGTAAGAATCTTCTCTCTACGGTGCGGTGATCTGAGCCAAAAATGTCACAACATATCGCATCATTGAAACCTCATTATTTACAATTTTTACAAAAGAACTTATGTAGACTGTCAAAAACACTACGTATTATGGTCCATTCCCATCTAATGTCATGTATGAAAATAATGCGAAGCTAAATGTTTTCAGACAAAGAGCAATTCAATATTTTATTCAACACCCTCAAAAGGTCAATTTTAATTTTCGACATCATCGTTGTGGCCGTCAATCTGAAACATCATAATAATTCCCTACAATACATATTTTAAACATGACTGCATTAAGCAGGAGATTAGTTATTATTTTTTGTACCAGCAAGCATTTTTAAATAATTTTGAAGATTAATAAGAATTTGAAATTTCTCATTTTCATTTTCATAAAATGTTCAAGTGACCAGACTAGACACAGAAACTAGGATTAATTAATGGTCAAAAGCTAATTAACATTTTACATAGTTCGTCGTACTTCACAGAAAGCACACATGCATTTATTGGCCGACATATTTTTTTACAATAATTGTCACCTGTACATTGAAGATTTTTTAAAAAAAGAAACACTTTCTTATTCGAGTCTACTCCATTTAGCACGTGGAAGTTTTTTTTTTAAATTTTGAGTCCTCCATTCAGTGCGACTAAACTCGTCTAAGAAACTTAATTAATTATAAGAGAATTTTTAATTATTATTGTAAATTGTAATCGTACGCGTACGTAATAAAATGAATGACTCCAACCAGTCTTATGCAAGTACAATTAGGTAATTCGATTTTTTTTGAGAAGTTTACACAACAACAAAATACAATACATACAAACAAGTTCATTGAGTGAGCGCGCGCGCGCGCGCGAGTGGAACGCCGAGCCGCGCTGTTGGCCACTCTAACTTGTTACCAGTCCATAAAAAAGGAAGAACAATGTTCCACAGCCTCGTAATTGGCAAATGACTACAACAATGAAACTAATTAAAAAAAACTAATTAAGAATGTATTAAAAAGGACGTTAATTAATTCCTTTAGTCAAAAACGGAAACCATCTTGCGTCAAAATTTGTGGTCCCAGAGTAATACCACAAATAATTTCTGGAAATTTTCGTTGAAAATTGGACAAAAAATCTCACTGAGTTTTTAAAAAAATGAAAATTATTCAGAAAAACAAACACAAGAATTTTGTCCCTTAAATAAAATGGACCACGCGCAGGGATTAAAATCGAATTAAAAAACACGTAAGATTCTTAGGACTAGTACACAGAATATTATTCTTAAAATTTCTTATGTATTTTTCTTATTATGACCCTAAGAATTCATTTATAATCACAAAAAGGCCATTTTCGTGCAAAATTTTATGCATTTTGCAATTTCGTTTATAATTTCGACCTGGAATCCTTATCCCTTCCAGGACTTGGACTTTTACTATTCCGCTCCCGTCGACTTGACGAAGCTGCTACGACGGCGGCCGCCGCCGTGGCTAATTCTGCACCAACCAATTGAACCGGAACTGAAGGTTTTTTGACGACTTGTGGTTTAACTTTAACCTGTGGCTTTGCAACCCCTACCTTACTATCAAAATTTCCAAATGATCCTTGACTTTGACCTTTGACCTGAGCAGGTTCCTCTGCAATGGCTTGAGACTCTAGCCCAATCCCAATCCCAGTTTTACCACTCAATGGATTCTTATGATTCTTTTTTAGAGTACATTGATTTTGTTTAGCAAAACATTCGGCAGCCGTCATATTTCCACCTTCTGGACTCTCAAGTCCAAGACTTCCAGTCGGACTCACTGAACCAGATGATACTGGAGAATGATTACCACCACCACTCTCTGAAGAATTTGGGAGTGGTAAGTCCATGACCAAATCTGGTGTATGTCCTGGACCAAACCTTGATCTCATTTCCCAAAATTGTATATTATTACGAAAATTCGGTTTTTCTCGAACATCCATATCCTCAGATTTAGATTTATTATGAGAGACTGTAAGTTTGGTCGCTGTTGAGGTTGGGGTCAATGATGGTGTTGTTGAGGTCAAGGTCACAGGTTGCTCTGAAGGTCCATCCCAACTCTTTGTTTTCCCATGACATTTAAAATAATCTTGACCTTGACCACCACCACCTTTATCATACATTGACATGGGTGGTGCATCATCATTCTCTACTGAGGAAGGTGTAGAAAATGACATATTCACGGTCATCGTCGCCGTATTGTCATTGGTCGGTGGGGCAGGAAAATGTTGGAGGTCGTTGTCCTGGTGGTCATCGTTGATAATTGTCGGGAGTGATGTCGTGGTCGTAAAATACTCTTCGGTTGTTGTAGTGGGTGGTGGTGGAATTATTGTTATCAAATCATCGGGTGGTGGTGTGTGTACATGTGCGAGTGCAATTGTCGGCTGTGTTGTTTCAGTAGTCTGTGATATCTCCTGAAAAAGTATATATACAATACAGGTTAAAAATAAAGTCAGGTCAAAGGACATGGTCTGATTTGGTTTCCAAATTCTATTTGGTTTTATTCCAAATTCATAATCAGCAACAGCAAAAAAAAACAAAAAAAAATATAGGCAAAAATAAGTGCGGACAGTGCACAAGAACTAAAGATAAATTGTAAAGTATAGGTAGTAGGAACAGTGGTAGAAAATAATCAACTACGAAATAATAATTAACACAGCACAGCACGCAACAAAAGTGGTAATTAATTAAGTGCCGGTGGAATTTCACGGTGCTCCGTTCCGTACACATGCACACTCGCATCATCACATTCACAAAATAATTATTTTTAGCACCGAACGGCAAGGAAACAAAACGAAAACGATACAGTAATTAAATTGGGTGCCCAAAAAGTGACATAACATGATCTAATTTAGAAAATATAATTACTCTTTCATAAGTAGACTAAAAAAATTAATGTCTGGGTTTGGTGGGCAATCTAATGTCAGGTTGTACGTCAACTGAATTTATTTGCATGATCTCACGCACACTTTGAAATTCGTTAGCTGATTAACTCACTCCACATTATACAATTCGCTCTAAGAAATAGAACAAAAATATGTGAACAATTGAGGATGAGAAATCCAAATTCATCCTAGCAATTATTTGGCTATGCGTTGCGAGGCGTTATTACTACGTTTCAATATTTTAGTCCAAATTATTATCGAATTCTTCTGAGTTCAATTTTGTCAATCTACATCCAGATACGATTGTCTACAATTTGAAATTCAATTTGGAATTCCTTGCGTCCGAATGGTCATTCATTACTTTACTATTTGTCCACGTTTCAACAGTCAGAGTCGAAGTCAGAGTCTGGTCGTCTTGGCCTGGTCCAATGTCCACGACAACTAATAACAATTTGAAGCGTAATTTTAGAAATAAATTGTCAGCAGAAAATTGAACGAAACCCAACAAAACAAAACTACAAAATATGGCGAGAAATTAAGAATTTTCGAGTTAGCAGAAACAAAACAAAACGAAGGGGAGTCAATTGACTTTAACCCCAAAAAATACTACTACGATTATTGATTTACGACAACAACGACATATAATTTTTGAAAACTACACAGCAGTTTCAAGTACCTCCTCCAAAAGTGCCTCCTTCCAAACCGGTGAATTGAGATGAAATGACCTCTCATCTGAAACTGACAATGACCTTTGATGTTGACTTTGACAATTGTTGTTCCCAACCCCGCCGCCAGGAGTCGAGGTCATTCCGGTGGTATTCTGGCCATGGCTATGACTGTGACCCGTAGGTGTAGAGATTGTGCGACTGATCCCTTTCCCAGACGGCCAACTTGGTTCTTTTTCCATTGGTCCAAACTCTGAAGGACTTTCGGGTGATGTTGAAGAGGCAAGAGATTCTCCAGAAACAGCAAGAAGTGAATGCGGGGATGATGGAGTTCTCACGTGAAGTAAACGACGATTCTCACGGTCACCATGTAAGGAAGGTGACAATGACATCGAAAGGGTCTTTGGTTGAGTTGACAAAAATGAGTCACTGGATGTTCGGGCTCGATGATGAGCACCAGAGTCTTCTTTCATTGAATTTGTAGAGTCATGACGGTCACGGTCACGGTCCTCATCTCTGGAGTAAAAATAAAATGTTCTGTCTTTTAGTCTATATAAATATTTATTGCAGAAAATTAACTCATGAATTAATTCTTACTTCTACAACTAAAATTTTTGAAAACTTTTTGAGCAAAAATTCTACTTAGTTAGTCCTACTGAACACTGCGGTGTAACGTCAATAAGTTTTAAATACTATTTCAAAGTACAAATGTCTAAAAAGTAGATCAATAAAGGTGTTGGGTTATTTTCAACTTAGGGAAATTTTAATTATTTATAAGGACTGCAATTTCAAAAATGTAAGACAAAAATTAAGTTTAAATGTTGGAAAGCAAAAGTTGTCCTTTTACATGTATTTGAAGCAATAGTTTATGTAAAGGTAAACTTTTAGAATTGAATACATAAGGTCATTAAATAATTGAGAGATACGAACTTCAAAATTACAGAAATTGTTGGGGAAAATTTCTGGGAATCAATTGTCATGTTATTTTGTTTCTAATGCATTGAACTCATCGCCCTTTCTGCTCAATCTTTATTCTGGAATACTGTGAGTACTCTCAACTTAGTTTATTTTCACAACAGATTTACACCTTAAAGCTTAAATCGATGTTTGAAAAAAAATTACCGTATTTTGAGCATGATGTATTTGTCCGGTACTAAACCGTCCATTCCATTGACTGACCCTTTCCACCAATCACCAGACACTTGTGAGTACAGTGTAATATTGTCACCCTTCTTGAAACTCACTTCTCGTTTAGATCTGGCCGAAAAGTCAAATTGAGCTAAGGCTTCTAGAAACTCTGACTCTGAAATTGTTATCATGAGATGTTAATTGAAAAAAATCATTACACAGTAAATCGAATCAAGCATGAAATAATAAGATTATTCATTTCCACGAATTCCTCCTACTAATTCTTAAGATTTTCTGATACGAGTTTCGCCAAATTTGAAATTGAAGGTAGAAACATCGAAGAGTTTGTACAACACTGACATTCCCGTTGGATAAATCGAAATGAGAAAGTCGTAGTTTACTATTACTACATAATTAAATTTAGTTAATACGTTGAATTAAGCTCAAATGTGGTACTGGAAGTGTACAGGGTGGCCCATGTAAAAATGCTCGCACCCAGAATTCAAGGACTCGTTCTTATTGAACACAAGTCGATTGACTATTCCTAATTCTAACTTTTGATAATTGAGTATCCGCAAGGTAGGAATTTTTATATTGGACCACCACATATTACACAGACACAAATAATAATACTAAATCCAAACTGGAAAGGTAACGTACACCGACTGACTGACTGCATTCTCAAAAATAAAGCATGTTGACTAAACTAAGGAACAACAAACAAATAAAGCTCACTCTGAAAAATGTGCAAACTGATGTCCTTCTCTCTCAAAAATACAGAATCTGAAAATAAATAAAATGTGTCTGAACAAAATAATCAACAAATAAAAAAAACATAACTGAAATTATACGATCTGTTTAGTCACAATTCAAATAATACATTTGAAAACTAAAACATTTGACAATCATGCCAACATTTATGTTCAATTCTGACAGAAAAGCAACATCATTTACTTACCATCTTCCGATGGACAAATTTCAGAGTCAAGTTCATCTTGAGATTGGTCCATTGGAGCATCTCCAACGTCCCTGTGTATTTCAGAAATGAATAGATTGTTGAAAAATGATGGAACTCAGTTAACGCTTCCAATTGTGCCCTATTCAATTAAACTTACCCTTCATCGATATCCTTGCTAATATATTTCTCGTACACGACACCGCCATCAGCAGGGAAAATGTCTTCCGAATAAATAATGACGTGTTTGATGAGATCATTAACCAAATTTTGGTACTGAACCTGTAATTCAACCACATCTCCGCTAGTAAGAGTACCTCCATTACTTAACTATTATGTACGATTATTTGGTTTTAGTGCCAAGTAGTACGCAAAAACAAATATCCATGGAACGAACGAACACAGAATATCAGATCAGAGAGTTCAGGTGAGGTCAGTCAAATGTGAGCCACAAAACGAACGACACAATCCATCGAATTTTGAGAGTCGGATGCAATTTAAGTGTCCAAAGGAGAGAGAAACATGCAGGAACGGCAACACAAAAAGTAAATGGACGAGGAAAACAAAAACAAAAAAAAATAAACATTTTAGAATAGAGAATGGACCATGCATGCAAAATATAACAGTAAAAAATCACTGCTAATGTAGGAGACTACTAAAGAGATTGAGATTTTGGCAGGGCAAGGGTTAAAGACTTCGATCGAATCAGACAATTCTACATGCACTTATAATCATACTAGAATTTTAGGCTTTACTGACTTGGGCCAATTTGGTCCAATTCTAGTACGAGTATCACATCACCAAGATTCACTGCAGTATTATGCAAATATCTGATCCGACAAGCCATGCATGCCACATATTTGAAAATTCTTGTTACGAAAAGTTAAAATTAAAAAAGTCTCACATGTTAAAGTTGGATACAGAAAAAACACAGAGAACCATGCAATGTTAAAGTTTTAGTAAATTAAAAATATTTGTTAGTCACGTTAAACACAAAACGGGGTTAGAACAGAGAAAAGTGCTTCGCGTTTGCCTCCTATTAATTCTGGATTCAAAGTATTGTCTTCATGTTATTTCCAGTCTGGGTTACAATATTGCGAACTCACCTGATCTTTATCTTCTGGAACAGGGACTAGAGTTGGTCCAAAGCAAATGGCAATATTGTAAGGGTCCATCATGTTCTCATCACTGTATTCCGACAAACTAAAAAATACAAAGAAAATATAAAATACTATAAAGAAAAAGTTGTAAAGGTGCGATCAATAAATTGGGCTAATTTTTGTACTCACTGGTTTAGGAAGGCGAATAAGTATCGGAGAACAACGAAGACGGAGCGTGGCAAGGATTTTACCAAGTCACGCATTTTCCCAGTGAATAAAGGCTTTGACTCTAACTCTGTGTGTAAGGATTAAAAAATACGTATTATTGAATCGCATCTCGATAGCCAAATTTTAATGTTAAAACTTACGGGCCAATTCCATGAATTGTTCAAAGTAGACAATAGGGAAGAGTGGTTCTCTGAGTTCTCTCAAGTATAATTTCAAGAGACCTGCGACGCTATTAATGTCTGAAGCATCATTCATGTCTGCCAATGGATCTTCTCCACGCTCAAAAGAATCTTTGAAATTATTAATCTCAACTTGTGAACCAGAGACTCGAAAAATTCCTTGATGGTGTAGCCCTGTATCCATCCAAAATTAAAAAGGAACAACATTAGCTGAATATTCCATATGAGTTTTCGGAAACCAACGTTCCTAAACAATTGTGAAAAAGTCCTAGAGTGGGGGCTAATAAAAATTCATTCTCATTTCTCGTGCCAAGACTTCAATTTATATCGAATAATCGAAAGAATAGTGAATATTTTTCTATCAGTTCTTTCACTTTATTTCCTTCCTGAATTCAAGCGCCGAAAACCTGTGAATCTTAAATTGATTCATTGAATATTGAGAATAATCACTTCGGCAGCAAAAACTTACCAAATAAATTAATGATTCGAATACAACTTCTCAAGACAATTGGTATGTCTTGATTAGTGGCCTCAAGATATTCTTCTAAACTTCCACCGAAAAGTCTAGGATTTCCAGAACTCTGGAGCTGACCAATTCTTTTCCGTCTAGTCTTACGTACTGGTTGTGGTCCGCCTAAAAAAAAAGTCGTTCAGATTCATTGAATACGTACGCATACGTCAATATAAATCCTTTTTTTTCAAAAATTCTCTAAAATTTTATTACATACCCGCAAGGGTTTGGGCCAAAGCCGGCGAAGACCCGCCTTGGTCAGTCTCACCCAAAACTTTACGAATGTGATCATACTTGGCCTGCAGTCTTGCAATTCGATTCGTCCCGAGCATATAATCTCTGAATTTCTATAAGAAAAATCAAACATACCGAAATTTTAAAAAGTGTTGTCAAAATATCAATGTCCAAAATCGTAAGATTATTTTTCTGGACACGTTGAGCATTATACAGTTATTTTGATGCAATGAGCTTACAGACAAATGAAATTCATCAGTTTCATGTCGATCCGCCCTCAATTTGACAGTGAGTGTTTCTGGTTGTTTGGCCACAGGTTTGGTCGTATCAATAAAATACTGTTCCATGTCATAGTCTTTGGCTGTTAACATGTCAAGGAGAGAAGCTAGAAATAATAAAGCAAACCCCAAAATCAAATGGTGACCGATTGGTTTCAGTCAATCTTGATACTAATCAGCATAAAAAAATAGGGAAATATACATATTAATAAAAATCATACATACTCTCAGCCGTTTCTAAAGTTTTCCAAAGTTCATCTGACTCTGTACGAAGTGACTCAAGTCGGCGATGAAGTTGAAGGAGTCTTTGTTCTAATTCCTGACGTATGAAACCAGTCGCTTCCAATTCTCCTGGTTCACTTGTGTCAATCTGAAAAGGAAATTAAATCATTTGAAAGATTCATTTTGAGAGAGAGAGACAAAATTAAAGTCTAAAGGCAAAACTTTAAACTTTCCAAAATAATTTCAACAAAACGAACGAACCTCTTCACCCTTTAGAGTGGCTGCTTGAAACTCAAATTTCTTTGGCATTACAAAAGCGGAATTATTTGCCTCAAGAAATTTTTGTTTGTCGAGGCGTGAGTCCAAGGAATTTATACATTTGGACAGATTGTCCATATTACATCGTAGAGATTTTCTCATTTGTTCTTGTGTTGAGAGATAGACGTTGAGGGCTCGTGCCACACATTGGTAGTAACCCAAGTCCATACACTAAATAATTAAGTACAGGGATTACAAAAATTAGTAACACAGTTCGTTAGTCATCCCCTTCAAAATACCCGAAACTAAACGAATTTACGAGATTGGATTAAATTCAGAAACGGTTAAATTCATCACATTCAAATTTTTGAGAAATATCGGCACAGGATTCGTTTTAAAAATGAAATTAGACTAATTCGGACCATTTCTACACCAATTGAAGGACCTGAAGAAAAGAGTTCCCGAACTACTCACCTCAATGAGATCCGAAAGGTCATCTACAAAATATTTTTGAACGGCCGCATTCGCCGCATCCATACAAAGAATATACTCATTCTTGGCTTTCAAAGCTTTGAATCGAGCATCCGTATATTTGTTGCGTCTCTAAATAAGTATGAAAAATAAACCAATTTGAAAAAAAATATGACTTCTGTAAATTCTGCAATGCAATGCAAATGCAGTGTGGGTAAGAACAAACCTTTTGGATTTCTTTATCCACCAACCGAATCTTTTTAGATCTTTCCATTTTTTCTTTAGGAATGGCCAATTCAAGTTTTGCTTTTTGTGCTTCAACAACACGTAATTTTGACTCGGCCTGTTTGCATTCAGTCTGGTATGTATGGAACGTTTTCGTGGAAGTGTGCAATTCATGAAGGACTTTGAGAAGTTCTTCGTGGGCTTCAATCCCAACTTCTTTGCACTGATAATTAATTAAAAACAATACGATTAATTAGAGCAAAGGTTTGTATGTAATCTAGGCTTTTGGCAATGTACCCCTAGCAGTAGGCAAAATTCATACGTACACACACCATAAATTTATTGCTAGCATTTTTACCTGCTTATAAACTCGTTGTAAATCATCAGCAACATAAGACAAGCGAGTGGTGACTTGAGTGTTGTAAATCTCAGACAAAATTGCATGTTCTTGACTCTGTTTCCTCGTCTCAGAAATTAATTTAGACCAACAATTTGTAGCAGAGAATAAGTGCAATTGATCCCGTCTACAAATAAATTGAGTCAATTAGTTTCAATTTGCTTCACAAACTTCTTTCTTCCATTTTTTTTGCAAGACGAAGGGAGAGGCGCCTTATTATTAAAAAGCCCGTCAACATGTTGTTTGTAGTCAAGAAATATGACCGACCAATTTTCCATGATTTATATATTTATTTTCTAGTAAAATCCCTTGGGCCCAATTTTATCTTCATGCAACTTTTGAAATATTTGTTTTTAATGTACAGGGTGGTCCAAGAAAACCAGGTACCCATACAGTTTCAGCTATTAAAAGAAACGTACGTATCGCTCTGGTGTGCGTGGTAAATTACTATGAACCACCTTTTGTAATTTATTTCCACCCTATTAATCTTCCTAGAAGTTTTCATGCGTTTACGTTCAAACAAAGATCTTAGTAAAGAAAACGATCCCTTGAGTTCACACCGTCATAATTTAAAACACCTTTTTCTCGAATAAACTTTTTGATGAAGTAGTAGAATTTAATCCACTCACTTTTGTTTGAGTTCCTTCTGTCTCAGTGATAATGACTTGGCCAATTTATCCAAACTTCGACTACATTCCAACTCCACTTCAGCTCTTTTACGGAAAAAATCTTGTAGTTCTCCTGTGAGAGCCACCTGAGTTTCTACTCTTGAGTCCAAACTTCTCAATTGTTCTTGAAGTTGAAAACGGAGATCTGAAAATTAAGAAGAAAAAAAACATCCCTTAATTAATAAATTCATCGTACAACATTTCTATAGGGAATCGAATCCCTGTACAGCGAAACGACAAGGGCAACTGTGAACTGCCCACAACATATACAATTTAATCCCTTAATGTACTTGAAAATATATTCTTGTGCAATTTTCACACTAGTGGATCCAAAGAACCAGAAAAATTTCGAAGGTCTAGTCTTATTCCCCTTATTTTCTATTCGTGTAGATCCAATACTTTCTTCCCCTTCTTAAGTCGATTTCGCCTCATTACTTTCCCCCAATTTCCCCTTCCCCATTCATTTTTCCGTATCATACGGATGTATATGTATGTATGTTTACGACCAAACCAAACCAAACTCAAGGAAACAGCGGAAATGAAATCGACAAAATTACCATCGTCTCGTCATCATCATTTTATACCCTGTACAGTCATATTACTATGTTATTCGATACATAGTACAGCTACAGCCTCGTAGAACTAGACTAGGCCAGAAATAAAATAAAGTACCGTACTGGGGGTACGCTACGCACTCATCGGTATCGTATAAAGATGTGAGTCATTCATATTATGAGATTCTCTCCACTGAACAGACTAGACGAGACTTCTTCCCTTCTAATTTTAAAGAGTGTGTTCGATCCCTCCAGAATGCAAAAACATTAATTTCCTCGTTAACCAACAAAGTAAAAGTATCGTGCGTGAAGGCAGTCAAAAGGTCCCCCATTACTCAAATACCGATTTCATTGCCTCTCAAAAGATGAACGAAACTTCGTGGGAGATTTCTGAGGTGATAACTTTGAAATGAACGACCAACTTGGAACCTGGATTTCCGTTATAAAAATGTCCATTAACACTAGAAAAATACTGCGGCTGCCTGATCCGTATAATTTTTTTAGATATACAGTGGAACCTCTATATATCAACCTCCCCTATATCGTACACCTCTCTATACCGACCAGAATGTCAGGAACGCAAAAACTCCCTTTGCATACACTTCTTTGTTATTCCACTTTCTGTATATTAAACATTCTCTTTATCGGACACATTTTGGTGCATTTTTCGAGTTCGGTAT
>JAQGCB010002202.1:0-12131 GCA_034698835.1 Protaphorura tricampata | reverse complement strand
AAAATGTAAAATGTGGACGCTTTTACCTTCTAATCACTGTCGTTTCTGACTATTCTTCCTTCTCAATGTTGATTAATAAAATCAAAATCAAATTAATAATGTACACTACACAGTCACAGTACCTCCGCATTCTTATTTGAAAGGGAAAAAAACAAGGCTCAAACTTCCGGTCAGACCGCAGCGGTCTTTTGCAATAAATTAAAAAAAGTCGGAAAAAAGTACACTGACGAGTTCGGAAACTTTGTATCAAATATGTAATAATGTCAAATAATATGCGCATTTTTCCCCTGTTCTTATATAATTTTGAACCATTTGTTTACCTGCTTGATTCAGTCAGGACACCACCAGTCAGTCACTCGTCCCTTGTCCGGTGTTTTTGATTGAATCGAATGTGGAAATACTTAGCAGGTCAAGGGTCACGGAAATTGACTAAAATTAATGGGTACAACAATTATTGCGACGATACTTCACTTTCACTCGAGCCGGTCAAATGTCAAAAACCAATTTTCACTTATTTCCAAATGTTGACAGATTTAAAATTCGTCCCGATTTCTACTCCGGCCCACCGCCGAAGTGTTGAGTGAATCTCTCGCCCATTGCCCCAACAATAATTGATGGGGCAATGGGCAACTTTGCCACAATTATTGTGGTAAGTTGAGATCGAGTCCGTTCGTTCTGCGAGTTCTCCCTTGCCACTTCTGAATGACGAGGGTTTGATCCCTCTTGGAGACAGTGTATTTTTAATATGACTTCCAATGCCCGCGATCAACGTTCCTTTCACAAGTGTACACCATGTGGTGACTTCAAAAAGAATTCTACACTGGACACTGACTGAAGTGTGAATTAGGGCGCATTAAAATTTACTTGCTTTTTGGTAAAAAAAAATGGCCCTGAATTGAAAAAAAAACAAAGGCATTGACTTTTTTTGAAAAAAAAAGTTAAGGTCACTATTTTGTAGAAAAAAAAATTGTCATTAAAAATAAGCCGTATGTATGAGTCAGTTCGATTTTTTTGAAATATGATGTTTTCGTGGTCATACAACAATTCATATAAGGTATAGGATGTTGCATAGAACTAACTTGTCAATTTATTTGCCATCTCTTTATCGCATCAAGCGAATTGTGAACATAATGTTTTCAATTGCATTATCATGTCTACATGTGAACTCTATAATATATTATCAAATCTTGGGATTCCTTCCTGGGATTTTGAATTTGAATGTTATGTGTTATGTTACTTGGACGAGGAAGAAGTCAAGTTTTGAATTATTTCTGTATTTTATTTTGTATAAAGGACAAATAAGAGGTATACTCTATACTTCGGCCCATCTTGTTTACACTATAAATGCACATGCCTGTGTAAATAATAAATTACTATACTAACTTTCGAACAAAATTTTCAGTTCAATTATGTCATGTTTCGAATGGATTAGCAGGGTAAAACCTACAATCGAAAATTTACGAACCACGCTCCCCAAAATCCCAAACTCGTGAATAAAAATGAAAGTGTCTGCTGAACTTTGATTTTGTTCCAAAGGGCTTGCAGCTGGCCACCTTTGGGTCACTCAACCAGAAGGCAATACCTGAATCGTTCTAAAATTGTTGGTATCAATTAGTCATAGTCTTCCACTTATATTATTTGTGTTTTCCCAAATTCACCAGTAGTGCGGTCAGTTATTACGTTGCCCTATTCATTTGGACTGCATGAATGGACTCAGTTTAATTGTTCTTTTATCAGCAATTCCGATTTTGAAGAGTGTCATTTCAAGCACAACGTGCATGCATAATATTTTTATAACCTAAAGTAATTAAGCACATTCAGGTCTAGAAATAACCGGAATTACATGAATTCGGACCCTTTTATCTTTAACTGTAGGCAAAACTATATAAAACAAATAATCTCGTGTGGAGAAACTATAGTTTTATTTTAAACCTTCAGCTCAACCTACAAAATTTGGCAGTAGGAGCCGAATATTAAAATTAGAGAGAAACTAATTCTGACCTTATTCAGCGAATTTGTGTACATACTGGTTTGAATTAATTTGTCAATTAGAATGGGTCACATTCACGTGGAAGAAGATGAGATAGGAGTTTTACGTTCACCTTACGGAGACGTCACCCTCCCTGACTTTACGAATGAGAGTCTTTGTGAATTCCTTTTGAAAAAGGCAGACGAAAACGTTAAGAATGGAAAACTCAAATGGATGGTAAAATTTTAATTATATGCTAGCTCTTTTTGTCATGTCGATACTATTTACATATATTTTACACGTTAATTTAGACAAATACTCTGACTGGTGAAAATCTCACTTTTGCGGATATTGGCCCGATGTCTTCAAAAATCGCGAGTGCATTGAAGAAGAGAGGTTTTGGTAAAGGAGACATTGTTCTATATTTAACCATGGATGTCACAAAAATTTATGCCGTCATGATGGGGGTTTGGAGACTGGGAGGTTGTCTACATTCATCTTATCCAGAGGATTCAGCAGGTAATAGTTAATAAATGTTATTGTAGCATGGAAACAGGTAACAACGAGAGATTATTTAGTTCCAAAAGTAATTTGTACATAGATTCTTGTCACCGAGTCCACCGAAACTATCCATATAAAATTCGCCAAAGATATAACATCGTCGAATACATATAGTATTTTAAGTATTTCTGAAAAAAATCAACAGAAAACATTTGATTGTTTCGTAGAATTGGATGAGTACGATTCTGCAAGCTCCATTGTCAACCTGTATTCTTATCACCCTTTGTCTTACAGAAACACTTCTGCCAAGGATAATAGAAACAAAGGCCAAATTCATATTTTGTGACCCTTCTTGTGCTCCTCAAAGTTTGGAAGCCGCTAGCCAAGTTAACTGGCCGATTGAAGTATTTACTTTCGGAAATATGGAAAGATGTTCACCAGTCGACTCATTACTCGAGGATGACGGGAAAGGTAAACCTTTATAAAAAATTACGTCTAATTGTAAGTTGTGGTTTCAAATATTAGGCAAATTACTAAATAACAGAATTGAATTGTATAATAGATTGTCCGGCACACATCGATACAAAATTGGATGACCCACTCATAATATTATGTACGAGTGGGACGACTGGTAAAAGTAAAGGAGCAATTTATACAAACCGATCAATTCTATCATTTTGTCTGGTAACTGATGCAATCCCATGGAGTCCAAAGCCAGCTTTATACCTTTTTCGCTGCACCCATGTGTTAGGAGTATTGTTTCCAATTCGTAATATCAACATTGGAGTTTGGGCGGTCATGATGCATCAAGTGACAAAGGAAAACGTCTTCAGAGCTGTGGACGAATACAAGGTATCAAAAGACAAAGCAATTTCATAGACTAGGATGTTACGGATGTACGTTCGCCTAACTGGACCTCGGGATATATTCCACGAGTTCCCGGGTTCAATTCCTTGGCTCATTTCCTATTTTGCGAGAGCGGACTCTAATCTTTGTTTCAAACGTCTTTCTTGTAGCCATTCCTTGCCTTCGGCTTCCCAGCTTATTTAATGGCTATTGCAACTGACCCAGCAGCTCAGAAAATTGACCGTAGCAGTCTGGAAATTATGTGCACCGGTGGAATGTTAATTTCAAGCCAAATGTATGAAACTTTGTACATGATCCCGAGCGTTAAAGCTGTTTTGAATGGATTTGGGATGACGGAGTGCGGAGGGATCACAACCACTGTGGACTTGAATTGGCCTCATGGAATCCGAGCCGTACCCAACACACCTCCATTATCAGTTGGTCGTTTGTACCCAAACACGTGTCTGAAAGTGTTGGATCTCACCACGGGGAAAGCATTAGGACCAAATGAAAAAGGGGAACTGACGATTAAAAGTCCAGTCATGTGTTCTGGTTATTTGAACCGTCCTGAAGAATCTGTATTGGCTTTCCAGGACGGTTGGATGAGGACGGGGGATCTCGGATATTATGACAAAGATGGATTCATCTTCATTGTTGATCGTGTCAAGGACACATTTAAATATTATAATAACCACGTAAGTTTAATAGGGTGTTATTTACTGTATAAGGAAAAAGTTTTCAAGAAATATGCAAAGATCTCGCAGCTGTTTCAGTTACTCGTCCAATAACGTAATAAGAGGAGTGTGGGTTTTTTTCGATTCCCAAGTACTAAGTAGATTTATCTAATTGTAAATTATCTACTCTATCATCAGATTTCTCCGGGGGATTTAGAAGAAATCCTTCTCAAACACCCAGGTGTTGCTGAAGCCTGCGTTTTCGGCATAAGAGACCCTGAAGGTGGAGATCATATTCCAAGGGCAGTCGTAACACTGAAATCTAACGTTTCTGTTCAACCAGACCAAATTCGAGCATTCGTCGATGGTACGTAATATTCTAAATATATATGAGTATTTCTGGCTTGAATGATTTCAGTAACTAAATTAATCCAATATTTTTATTGTATAGAGAAAGTTGAAAGTTACAAGAGAATCCGTGGTGGTGTATTCATCGTGCCTTCATTGCCAATCGGAAAGACTGGTAAAGTTTTGAGATCCTTGGCTGCAAATATGCATCTGATTTCTGATTGATTTTTATTATTTTGACACGTTACTAAGAAATGAATGTAATAGTAAATATACAGTATTAACTTTGGTTCCGTTAATTTTATATCATTTGAGGTATGGACAAAAACAATGCACTATATTACGTTTAAGGGTTTAACCTGCGATGATCCGAATGAAATATGCATAACATAGACTATAATTATAGCTGCTTTAAATATTACCGTAAATCTATTCTGAGTATATAAACTGATTGTTAGACTCGCGGAATTAACTTCAGTCAATTCTATCTTGAAACAAATACTGATTTCACAATATATGAAATCCCAGAGACAGAATCAATAAAAAAAAATCAAGTATTATTGACGTGCTCCACTGGTTCTCGACATTTAAACAGTTTGGATTGTCTAGATTAACTATATGCTGGTGGACGGGTTGATTCACAAATATAGAATCGAACTCATAAAAGTTCATAGCATTCAGAATACTTGAGATAAGATAGAAATTACAATACCGTTAACACACACTTACTACAAACTTATAAAATATCCAGGCCTTGCTCATCATACGTTGCATTGGCTGCCTCGATATATTTCATTCTGACAGATTACATAATTCCAGTACATAGTTCTGCTCGAATTTGCTTGTGCTGGCATATAAACGATTAAGAAAATGAATACTTCTGATAAGTCTGAAAATATTCTCTTGTCCAGCTATGGAGACGTACCACTTCCAAAGGTATCAAATGAAAGCGTGTGTGATTTCCTTCTAAAACGGGCAGAAGAAAATGTGAAAGACGGAAAGCTGAAATGGATGGTAAATTTTAAGTTCAAAATTTTACTATATATTTATCCTGAGGATGGGCAGACAAGAAATAAGTTTTGAATACATTTTTTAGACAAACACACTGACTGGGGAAAATATCACTTTCGCTGATGTTAATCCAATGACCAAGATAATATCCAGTGCGTTGAAGAAACGAGGAATGGTCAAAGGGGATGTTGCTCTTTATTTGACGACAGATGTGACACGAATTTATGCGATAATGTTAGGAGTATGGCGAAATGGTGGGATCATGTATTCATCTTATCCAGAAGATACGGAAGGTAATAAATTAATAAAACTAAACCAAACCTGGGCTGGGCGACCTCCTGGTTGAGGCGACCGGCTCGTATTGATCTAAAGTATGCAGCGTAATATCTTACGCAGGGTATTTTAGTCGTACCGATAATCGTTTAATGTTAATCCCACACATTTATTTATCAGATATGCTATTGCTGAGAATACAAGAAGCGAAGGCAAAATGGGTATTTTGTGACCCTTCTTGTGCACCACAAAGTTTACGTGCAGCTTCCAAAGCGGACTGGTCCGTTGAAGTTTTTGTATTTGGACGTTTCGAAGGATGCACCCCTGTGGACGCCATTTTCGAGGACGACGGATCTGGTAGTTAAATACAATTTAATGAGGTGACATTTTTGAAACCAAAATTGTATTTAACTACTTCTTTGTGTTACTAGAGTCCCCATCGGAATCGAACACCAAATTGGATGACCCACTCCTGATATTGTGTACAAGTGGAACTACTGGGCAGAGTAAAGGGGCCATCTATACGAATAGATCTCTCATGGCGTTCTGTCTAGGGACAGATGCTATCCCTTGGAATTCAAAGCCCGCCTTGTACCTTCTTCGTTGCACTCATGTACTGGGAGTATTATTTCCTATTCGAAATATTAACGGCTCAGTTTGGGCCGTTATGATGCACAATGTCACACAAGAGAACGTTTTCAAGGCCGTGGATAAATACAAGGTAAGAAAGTGTGTGACGTTTTAATTTGACTTCACTGATTTTACTGATCGAAAATTTTTAGTGGATGTTTTAACATGTCATTGTAATTTAAATTTTGTAAAGCCATTTCTTGCCTTCGGATTCCCAACATACTTGTTGGCGCTTGCAACCTCACCCGAAGCTGAAAAAATCGACCGATCGAGTTTAGAAATTATGTGTACCGGAGGATTGGTTATTTCTGCAAAAATCTACGAAACTTTGTTGACAATCCCAAACGTGAAAGCTGTGATGAATGGGTTTGGAATGACAGAGTGTGGTGCGATTTCTACAACTGTTGACCTCAACTGGCCTCATGGAATCAGAGCCATTCCTAATTTACCACCACTGACTGTTGGAAAACTGTATGCAAATACGGCTGTCAAAATCATTGATTTAACTACAGGGAAATCATTAGGGCCAAATGAAAAGGGAGAAATTGCAATTAAAAGTCCAGTCATGTGCTCTGGCTATTTGAATAGACCCGAAGAGTCAGCAAGAACTTTCGAAGGTGGTTGGTTGAGAACTGGGGATCTTGGGTACTACGATAATGAAGGATTTCTGTTTATTGTTGATAGAATCAAGGAAACTTTTAAGTACTTCAATAATCACGTAAGAAATATTTAAATGGCACACTCTTGCAGTTGCAATCGTAATTTTTTATTAATTCGTATTTTCTCCAAAGATTTCACCTTCGGATTTGGAAGAACTCCTTGTTCAACACCCTGCAGTAGCAGAGGCATCAGTCTTTGGAATTACGGATCCTGATGGTGGAGATCATATTCCACGTGCGGTAGTTACATTAAAGCCAGGTGTTCCTGCCAAAGCTGATGATATTCGTGCTTTTGTTGATGGTATGGTTATATTTTAATATAAAGAGATGGTTCATAAGTGTTAAATTTTGTTTCTGATTGGTTTGTTTGTTAAATAGAGAAAGTTGCTTCCTACAAAAAGTTAAGGGGCGGAGTATTTATTGTTCCATCACTTCCAAGAGGAAAAACTGGAAAAGTTGTACGATCAATGGTTGCAGCACTTCATCTGGACTCAGATTAGAATTAAAAAATAATAATTTGCGCGACTAATAATGATTTTCATAATTAAATTAGATTGTCAACGAAATAACTTTGTCAAATTGTTAATTCTATATAGTTGCTTGAAACCAATTTCTTAATCAATAAAATGAAATGCAAACGGCCAGAACAGCCAACGATATAATGTAGAATATTAGTTATCATAAGCTTTATTTGAGAAGGAACGCATCATGAATATTGAGAATCATTTGAGTAGGTCTACACTAAAATACAGGTCATGACAATTTTTCAAAAGTCGTACGTTATCACAAAATTAAATATTCAGACCATATCACATTGTCATTAAGATGTAAAAGAGTGCCGAAATTGTTGCCAGTGCTAGATTTACTTTCACTGTTTCTCCACTACTTTCGCCTTCGACGACAATAAAGCCTGTGTTATCACCTCCAACACTACCACCTCCGCTATTTTCTGGATTATACATTGTGAAATTATATTAGCGTTTCAAATTGAAATACTTCTTGTAAAAAATCCACTGTAGAGAATGGCAGAATTTGAATAGTGTTTTGTTTTCAGGCTAATTTTATAGCATACCTTTGAGACCATCTCCATTATTACACCTCACAGCTCTGCAAGTACTGTAATAAGTCGTGTAGTGAGCATTATGGACTATGTTGTCTGTTAATTCAGGTCTTGTCCGAGCGCAGTCTCGGGTGAAAGTGACAATTTTCCCTGTTAGTCAGGAAAAGAATTTGTTAATGAAAACTACTTCACCACTGTTCGATATTCGGTTAGATCGGTAGAAGTATCATACACATTCAAAAATAAATGAGAACATTAAAGTATTTTATTTGACAAAACCGACCTGGTACTTCTGTAAATTCTTTTCGAGTGGTCGTGCACCATCCACCTTCACAGTCAACGACATTGGCCGCGGTTGGCACTCTTTCAGGGTTCTCAAGGCAAGTATTATCCCCAGCCTGAGTTACACACTTGTAACATTTTAGATCCGGACTTTGACCTAAAAAATGTGACAGATATGTCAAATATGTTACAACCAGAAAATCCCGACGAATACGGTGTGGAGATATTTCTAAAAAAAAGAAGTTCTTTACCTGACACGAGAATGATACATCCCAGAATATGGAAGGTCAGAATAGCCCAACGCTCCATAATTCCCACAGTTAATTTTCTAAAAGTTTGCACTTATTCTGTTGGAATTTAAATTTTATGTACGAATTTCGTTTGTGCCCGGACGTGTGAAATTTTACATAGCGGACAAATACCTTCCATGGACGTATATTCGCTAATCTAATCTTTTCCAAATACGTCAGTTATATCGTAGTCCTGATTCAGATAAGGCAATGACAACGGGTAGCAAAAATTTACATTTGACTGCGTGTGCAAGTGTTATCAATTATATGAAAATTAAAGGGCTTAAGTTATCGTCGGCTGTATCATTTAGTGTCCTCATAGACCGGATTCTGTCAAGTTCATTTCGTCATTGATGTCAGAATTTTCAAGTTCTAGCACTAAATCCCAATTAATGTACAGAAATTAAGGATTTAGCAAAAATGACTCGAAATGTTAGAATTTATTCAATTTAATCCATCTCGCAGAGCTATTAAAATTATTGGATAACAAAGTAAAGAAAACAATTGGCTAGGATAAGTAGGAACTGCAGATGACTCCAAAGTGTAATTGGCGACTTCTATTTCGTCATCAAACTCTTCAATTATTTCACCGAATGCTGAAAAGTCCAATGATAATTACTGTATTAGCAGGGAATCTTCTCTGGAAGACCATACTCACTATTAGTAAAAAAAACTGTCTGAAATCCTATGGAATACGTTTGATAGAAAAGCATCAATTCCAGTAACTATATTCATAATATCTCCTGGTAAAAATACTCACTTGTCAACCCATCGCCGGCGTTACAAAAATTTTGCTTGCAAGATCTTAAGTACAAAATAAAATAGCCATTGGCAGTGACTGAGTCCATGTAATCGGCTTCGCAACTTCGATTTAGCCACGCAACTCCACCTGTATAATAATATTAATTTGCAAAATGAATAAAATATTGCTCCGACTAAGAACTGCCAGTTCGTATATAATTGTTATTGTTGCATACTGTTGTGAAAGTCTTCTGAACTTTCAATCTTATTAGTAAAAAGGTAAATTTTATTGAAGACAACATCAAAACCTTACAATGTCTGCTTATTTTCAATTTTTATCCCAACGTGTCGAGCATTTTCCTTGTGAAAGTCTGTACAAGGTGGATCATAATAGCCTAACGTCATCGCTGTTGGGCCATACTTTAGGGCTGCCAGGATTGGGGGATATAATATCTGGCTTACATACTCCATTTGCGAATTTGCGATCATGCATGTCTGGGTTTAAAAAAATAAGTTATCCTAAATTCCTCCTTCGGTTGAGGTCATTCTACTACCACTAAATAAGTGGACCAGTGAATAGCCTGAGCTATTGACTTACTCAATCCATGTAACAAAATGCATATCTAACTTTCAGGATAATTTGCAACTTTGGCAGAATGATAGCATACCGACTATGAACCACCCTGTATTACATTCATACTTTTGTGTTTTGTTGAATACGAATACGAGTATTATTCGTGTTTCTCGTATAATTCATTACCTCGATCATCGGCGTACTCCTCTCGTCTAATTGTACAGAACTCCTTGCAATCAACTATCATACTCCGGTCAACCATTTCTGATTCGTTCTTTGAGAGGTGTAAACACTTTTCATTAGTCACAGTTGTACAAGAAAAACATTTCCTTCCTGAAATTATAAAAAGAAACAGCGATTTTAATTCTGATAATATAAAATTCCAATTTTTAATAATAATTTCGAACCTGTGCCGGAAGGAATGAGGAATGTGAATGTGATGAGGATAAGTCCTATTAATAATTTTAAAAAATCCGAATAACCCATGTCAATTTTTTAACAGTTTGCCTAGGACGAAATTACATATTTGTACTTTTCTTTACACCCACGAAGTTTGTGTTCAACACGCACTCTTCGTTCGTCGAATCCGAACTACATATTTTATTTTCGCACGAGGAGAATGAAAAGGAAAATGTTACTGTTTATTTTTAGCACGGCGCCTCATCCACTTTGGAACAAGGGCCAGAAATGTTCAATCCCCCGCAAGAAGGAACAAACAAGAGCATTTTCCGAAAAACGGGTACGAAGAATACATACACATACGTTTGGCATGTAATAGAATAAAAACAATGAAATCCTTTCATTACTGGACACGCTCCGAAATCCAATGTATTTCCTCCTCATTTTTAGCACTGGCGATTGGCGAATCAAAGTCCAATTAGAAGATTAAATGATCATTTCCACTATCCAGAATGAAAATGACGAATTAGGTCAAATTGATTAACTTAAATGCCACATGACGATACTGTATGGTAGAGCAGTGCCCTACTTAGGGAGTCCACACCCATTTTAACGACCATACCATCGCACATAAAGGTCACCTTAAAATGTCAGACTCAGACAGACATGGTTTTGTTTTCACCACGAATGCTGGAGCGAATACCCTGATAATCCGATGCTAGGCTTTGTTATAGAGTTCGATAAAAGTGGCGTCCGTACTATTGCATTGTACATTGCGGAACGTAAGAGACAATATTTCCGGCTATTATGACAGATGTTCCAGAATTTTGAGTAGTCCATGTTACCTTTACATTGCTAGCTAAGTAAGAGTGAAGAAAGAAATAGTAGTGAACTTGAGCATTTCAACACAGTAATTAAAATTTTGGTGACATTCCTCTGAAATTGTACTTTGCAGTTCTCCAAATATTAATATCATCCTGTGCGATTCCTATGATCTTGATTTCGTACCTGACGCCTGACGCTCACAAATACCCCTGACCCCATTTATATGGACACTTGATACAGTTAAAGCAAATAAAAGCGTTCTATTGTTTTACAAACTGTCGGAGATCACGTTTAGTCCGGCACTCATTGTCATTAATTGAATGCTCGGATGATACGATTTTATTAAGGACTATATTTAGAGCTCATATGTAAAATCCACTATAAATTATTTGTCTCTAATCATTGACTTTCCCATGTTCCCGTTTTGACATTAAATCTAGGCAGTTTCTTTCGTAGTAGCGCAGAAGACGAGGTGAAAATGGTGAAATGAATGGTTTGAAACACCTTTTATATACGTGGCTACTATCTTTAAATCTGACAAACACGTCATGTTCATTATAATTGCTGGGAAGAATTATTAATATTGTAATTTGTAATGTCAAAAGAGTATCTAACGTATCTTACGCTTTATATTATTATTTTGGTTGACGATGACGCCCGCATCACGTTTTGGAAAATTCGTTTTGACTGGAAATCCCTTATACATAGCATATAGAACAAAGTTAAGCAAAATTATGGATTTTAGTTCTGGCTTCATAAGGATTGCCTATAATTCTTTAATTAGATAGAATTGTATTGATTGATTACCAATTCATTCATCCGAGGTAAAACGAAAAACGTGCGATATGATATGACATGGTTTGGGCCCAGAGTCTGCCTTGGCTGGAAATCCCGTATCGGTTTAGCAATGCAGTGTTAACTGCTATGGTCATCCGAACGCTATTGTATTTTCCTCACCTGATTTATGAATCCCCGATCATTCTTTAATTAGAAACAATCAACTACAAACAAATAATAATTCCCAATCCAATCCAGTGTCAATTAAGTCA